>JAXIVD010000220.1:165000-212500 GCA_036785275.1 Cancer borealis | reverse complement strand
CATAAATACTTTCTTGATGTGTCCTCTTGAAGATGATTATCTGGTTATACTAGTTACTAGTGAGGGTAGCCTGCTGGGACCCACGCCGTCCCGGCCGAAAAGAAAAAAATGACATTCAAAGTTACAAAGTGCCTACTTTCTCTCACTCACACACACACACACACACACACACACACACACACACACACACACACACACACACACACACACACAATACCAAGATTACAAGACGGAAGAAAGAGGCGACAGATCATGCTTTATAAATGTGTCGAAGGTAAAGATTGACATTCATACGAGTATATACTAGTCATTAGTATATACTCGTATGACTGTCAATCTTTACCTTCGACACATTTATAAAGCATGATCTGTCGCCTCTCTTTCTTCCGTCTTGTAATCTTGGTATTGTAGCTAATCAAGTCTTTCTTCATAGCTAAGATCTATCAGGCTAGGCACACACCCATCTTATGGCTGCTTTTTGTACCTTCTCAACATGTTTTTTTGTGTTTGTTCCATACTGTGTGTGTGTGTGTGTGTGTGTGTGTGTGTGTGTGTGTGTGTGTGTGTGTGTGTGTGTGTGTGTGTGTGAGAAATTAGGCACTTCGTAACTTTGGATGTCATTTTTTCTTTTCGGCCGGGACGGCGTGGGTCCCAGCAGGCTACCCTCAGGCCATTATTTTTTATTGAACTCCTACCACTGACTGACTGACTGACTGGGTGTGTGGGAAGGACAGTCAGACCACAGCTGGACGTGACTACGGGCTGAACACCATGATGTGATATGAGAGGAGCGAGAGGTGATCAAAACTTCCATTGCTCTTCTCTTCCTTCCTTAACTGCCTAGCATTCCTACCTACCGCCCCTTCCTTCCTTCCTCCCTTACCTGTCACTTCATTCTGATCCTGCAGCGTGAAGTCACAAAAGTCCTGTGATTCCTCTACCTCCTTGCCCTGCAGCAGCAATCTTATGTTTCCCTCTATGGAATCCATCCTTATTCGCGTAAACTTGAGAATCCTGGAAAACCGTCTAGTGCACACCTTCCACAACAACGTCTCACGCAATACTACCGCACCACACCTCCGTTCATCAGCTGCGAGCTTAGTTGCCACTACAGCCGGCGTGTCTTTTTATTTTCTAGTTTTACATGTTAAGCAGTTAAGTGATTGCATGTATATGCTTACTCTTCTTATGATGTAATGCCATATATGTATTAGGCATGTTTTCTCTTCGTACGTTTTCATTTTTCCGTGGTGTCAGGTATCTAGTAGGCGTTTTTTCTATGTATTTTTACTATCTAGCCGTATTGTTTCTATCATTTGAAAAGTGGCAGGTTATCATAATTCGTAATATGAATCTATGAATTACAATCTTTGAAGAAAAAAAAAAGGGTACTAAATCAGCGCCAAGTGTCATATGAAGCGATTCGATGTTGTCCACCATGGCTTGAAAACTGCATTTTCGCCACTGTCGATTTTTTAAAGTAAAATATTTGTGTATTATGAAAAAAATATATAACATGCGATTCATACCACTCACTTTTACAAAATAAAAATCACCGCAATCGCGGTGTGTTGTCATCACTCATCAGCTGTTCGTGTTCGGGAAGAAAACACCTTCTCGCCATTACACCGTCGCCTTCAGCCCTGCCGCAGCACCATGGTACGCAGCACCACAACATTCCCTCATACTATTGGAAAACAGACTGACATAAGTGAACGCACCTAGCAAGCAGAGGGCTGGGTTGTGCTTGGTGGCTGAGACTTGGTTTGACATGTGGTGTAGACAATATGGGCATTCAGACTGTTAGATCACGACTGACCTGGTGACTGCTTGTCTTCTTATACCAAGAACAATGCACTAGGTAAACTAGGGATCAGCTCTTTGTGTTGTAATGTTCGATGTAAATGATGATTAATTTTGAGGTTCTTCTGTACGATTGCGCCTCCAAACCGATGTTGTTGTTGGTGGTGGTGTTTTAGGGTTGTGACAGTCTATTAGATCCTATTCATCCTCTATGATTTTTGTTGTAGTACACAGGATACTTACTGTACTGAACATATGTGAAGGTTTTAGTGAGCTGTCGCTAGACGGTGGCGGGAAGCTTGCACCCCCCCACCCCCCCCGCCCCATCTAGGAGGTTATTACGTGAGTATAGTTTAGGTTAGGGTTGTGTCGGTGGAGGAATCCAGTTAGGTTAGTGGTTAGGCTAGGTTGGGGAGTCCGGAGGAGCGTAGCCCCCGCCTGGTTAGTTTAGTTTAGGCACGGCACCTTGTTTTTAGCGTAAATCACTGTATTACGTCTTCCCCACCCAAGAACTCCGCATTCCCACAAGTCCCCAGGCTTGTTGGGGGTGATGAGGATAACTTACAATACATTTGTGACCGAAATTAATGTCAATCTATATAAATTGTTTTATTTATATCCAGGTGCATTATGGTGAAGTTGTAAAAATTTATCCACAATATAACTAATCAATAACTTACAGTACCATTTGAAACCACACTTTATCTCAGCAAAAAATTTTTTTTTCCTTGCAGTCGGCGCTCTTCAACTTTGAGAGTCTGCTGTGTGTGTTGCTGCTGCTCATCTGCACCTGCACATACATCCGCTCCTTTGCCCCGTCACTGCTTGACAGACAAAAGACTGGGTGAGTATAAAACGGTGAATAGATAATCTTGCAATTTAAGTAGAAATAGATTGAGGCTGATAGAGGGAGAGGAATTGAATAGCAAGGAGGAAATGTGTGGATAGAGAGAGATGAAGGTTCTTCTGCAAAAGCCATCCCCTTAGGGGATTTATCCAGAGGCAACAAGGGATCAGCAACTTTAGAATAGATAGATTGAGGCATACGATCATTCTACACTCTGATAATGTTTGCCTTTTCCATTGTTTTCATCTCCCTACAATTTTATCTATGTTGAGAATAAGTGCATTAATGCAAATAAATTTAGTAAGCTTCAGATATCGTAGGTGATATGGTGCTATATTAGGCTGAAGGATAAACGGCAGAGAAAAAAATTAATGGCAAGTAAAAGTATGGGGAAGGAAAGAACGGTTAGTTATTTTATGAATGTAAAAAGTTGATTGAATAATCCCCTCAAACTAGATAACTATAAACCATATTGTTCTGCTGGCGTTAGCGAGAGTGCTATCCCTCTCCCCAAGAAGCTGCCTTGAGCCAGGATCAAACTCAAAACTTTTAGGTCATGAGTCAGGCACTGTACCACAGAGCCATCTGCTGAGATTAGGAGTTCAATGATATTAAACAAGAAAATAATCTTGGTGTAATCATTAGTATTAATCTCAAAATGAGTGATGAGTGCACAGCTACAAGTAAGAAAGCAAATATGATGTTAGGTTTAATTTCAAGGAATTTTGATCACAAATCACCAGAAGTAATGAAAAAACTCTATACAGCTTTTGTGAGACCACACCTAGAACATGTGATTCAAATCTGGTCACCGAACTAAATCAAAGGCCAAAATTTATTGTAA
Source organism: Cancer borealis (assembly GCA_036785275.1). Taxonomy (NCBI): domain Eukaryota; kingdom Metazoa; phylum Arthropoda; class Malacostraca; order Decapoda; family Cancridae; genus Cancer; species Cancer borealis. Next base: position 209,006 of record JAXIVD010000220.1, on the reverse strand, counting down.
AGAGTACAGAAACGAGCGACAAAACATATCGTAATTTATCCTATGAAGAACATTTAGAACAGTTAGACATGTTCCCTCTTCACAAGTGAAGAATTAGGAGAGATATGATTGAAGTATCCAAAATTGTAAACGATTTCAACAAAATCAATCCAGAAATATTATTGGAGATGAATAATGACAGTAACAAGAGATAACGGCATGAAATTATAAGTACAAAGATATAACACACTTATTTGCTTGTAAGTCATACTTCAATGTTAGAGTTATTGAACACTGGAACAGATTCCCAGCACCAGTAGTTACCTCTAAACCCATAGATAGTTTGAAGTCCCGATTAGATATGTTTCCGAGAAACGGGTTTTCATTAGCTAATTAATTGATTGCATGGTTTGAGTTTCTATGAATTTTTTCTTATGTGTGTAATTCTATGAAATTAACCTTGTTTTCTTACAGATGAGAAGTGTAGAGACAACACATTGTTACTATTAACAAAGTTATCCTCCCAGAATGGACCAGTATTAGTGGTAGTCTAGTATAGTATCTTCCTCGTAACTAAATTCTTTACTATAAAATTTTCATGTCCTCATTTCCTTGTTTCCTGCTGACATGGATGGAGAGAGCCTTTTTCTGTTATATCCTGTTCTACACATAGTGTATAGTGTACTAGTAATAGTATGTAGTCCAGCAGATACTCTAATTATAGACTAAAAGGTCTTTCGGTGTCTATTCTTATGTATCCATATTATTCTATGGAGGGAACCTTACCTTACATAACTTTACATAACATGATTTCTGGATGCTGGTCGAATTAGACCCCTGTCCAACATAAAATACTCTTGGGCACTTTTATTCAAATATAATTTATTGCCTCTAGACCCATCTCCTTTTGCAGAAGAAAAGTTTGTAGTACCTCATTTTGATTGCTTTCTATGCTTCCTGTTACAGACCTATTGGAACGTTTTGGAAGATGGCTCGTATTGGGGAGCGAAAGAGTCCCTGGGTGGCGGCAGCATGTGTGGGCATGGCTATCAATGTCCTCTTTTGGTCATAGTTGCCATTGCATGGAATATTTATGAACCCATATATTTTTATAAGATGTGTGTTGCTGTTTAAATGATGATTATTGAAATTACTTGTAGCTTTTGCCTTGATTAAATGTGTAAGATTTGCATCAATCGAAATACACACTCATGCTGAAGTAAAGCTTTAATTACCATAATACTGCACTGCACATTTCCATAACATTTACCTTGTTATACATTTCCATAATGTTAAATGTCAAGAAATATTGTGGCCGATTATTGATTTAATAAAAATAATAATTTATGCTACTCTACTCTAATACTATGAACATTTTTGAATTTTTTAATAATACAGTATATTGATACTGACAAGTTGTGTATCTTTCCTCACACTTTTCTTTATGTAAGCATCACTACACGTCATGAGATGAATTGTCATTGTGTTAGAAGAGTTGGTGTCAAGGACAAACCACTACCATCCGTCCTTGGTGGAGGTGGGTGGGAGTCATTCTCATGAGGTGCACCTCCCGCCCACCCTGTTGTGACCTACCATGCTATGTGATGCATTTTCAGGATCACACAGTAGGACTAAAATAAGCATTACAGCTGCAATAACCTATGACATACCTTCTAATTTATGAAAGATGAATGAACAATTTTTTTCAACTGAAAATTTAAATATATGCATTTGATGTGAACTAAGTACAATGAAATCTCTGAGCTATACTTGATGAAAATATCAAATACAATTCACTACAAAATGAACACTGAAAGGTTTTCAGGAGCTACAAGATAAATATAATTTGTTTCAGTAGGCATGAGTCTGCATTACATGATTACTGTTAAAACTTCCTATTAAAATACTTAGGTTGCTGCACATTAAACTCTTCAAAATTTCTGTAAGCTGATAACAATAACAATACACACTGTATTAAAAATTTACAACTAAACCTTTAAAACATTCACCCCTCGAAAACATTATGACAAAATATGAGTACACACTGTAACACATGGAATTGTTTTGCAATATGAGAGTGCATGATACAAGTGTTTGCATAAGCAATCAGCATCTCTTACTAACACAATATATCACAAAGCGGGCATTAAGGATTTCCTTGTTCATTGTTCTAATAGTTACTCATTACACTTTTTCTTCTTTTAATCACACAGTTTGGAGGAAAAAATAATAAAAAGTTTTGAAAACTTTTGAATTGCCAGGATCTATTTCAAAAGATGACACAATATCACAATGTGCATCTGGTGTGGAAGGGGAACTAGGCTCTTTGGGCTGCCACACTGAGATTAGGCCATAGACTAGCCTATGGATATGAATACAAGTGTATGAGAGGTGTAAGGTTGAGAGCAAGTCCACAAATGGGATGGATGAACAATGTGAAGATGCAAGAGGGACGTCTGTGGAACGAGGAAGAATGATTGTGCGTAGTAAAGTTGAACGGAAAGCAGTTGTGAATGCATTGATGAAAATGCAGCCTTGACAGCCTCAACGGGTGGTTCTACTGCATTTAGTCTAATCAGCTGATTGGATCAGGTGTGATAAGGTAAAGTGTTGGCACACACTATAGCTGCAGGCACTCACTTCCCGTCACATTAGCCTTTGAACCTGTGGTGGAAATTAATCCATTACACTGTGACATCCGACTTTCCACAGTTTACCTTCCCCAGATTTCCCTAGGTACCCATTTATCCGCCAACCTATTTGGGAGCATGAACAGCTGTGCACCGCCTGCCTTCATCCGGAATTGAACTAGGGCCAGCAGATTCATAGTGTAGTGAAGGGGATGGATCTAATCTAATGTGGCAAGTTCTGCTATCAGGCTCTTACGCAGACAATAAATTGACTATGCTGTGAGACTGATTCTCATGCAATGTAGTACTGAAGGCTCAGTCCTTTTTCCACAAGAGGCTTTGAGGCAAAGATGTGAGGGAATGCATGTGGATGTCTTGTCTTATCTAGCCTTCTTTAAGAGGGATATAAGCTAGGTAAATATATAAGACTTACAAGCACTGGACATGGATACAGTTTGCTGATGATGAAGGTAATGTGCTATATATACAAACAGCTGCCAGCTGACTGTGTGTGTGTGTATGTGTTGAAGATCTTGAGGATCATGCGCTGGACTTATGATCGCCAGTCATTACATTCCCAAAGAGAGCTCAGAGCTCATTATTGTCCAATCTATGGGTAAGGCTGCGACCCTTCAACTCTACACACTCCATCCTATTGCTCAAGGACATTGACAGTTTGATTATCAATGAAAACTTTGCACCTTGAGCGAGTGCAAACCTCAAGCCTGCTGAATGACAGGTCAGGACATTGTCAATGATATACCAAACATTGTGTGTGCATTCAGTCTTCGGTACACACATCATAACATGTGATTTGAGGGTTTACATTCTAAGGCTGCATCCACATGGCACAAAAATTGTCTTTGCAACAGTGCTAAATGCTTCAATAACAAGCATCATGGCCACTAGAAAAAACAAGCTGATCAAGACTCATTTGGTACATGCAACACATGTCATTACTCTCAAATACACTACTAAAAACATTTTCAACTTTTAGTTACCCTGTAAGTGATGCTGAGAATACAATAACATGAGGGAGACAGACTAGTACACAGACACACACTATGTCTTGGCAAAGAGAGAACCTTATAATGCTTGCTTATACCAGAAAACCCCCTAATGCTTTCTGTTCTAATGTGCACCTCCACTTGAGCACATCTTTGGGTCCCATAACAGGCACAACTTTCCAGATTACCAAGGGACTGATTCCTGTCTCCTCGAGTAAAAAACTTACGAGGTAGATCATCTTAACCTGCATATAAATATATAAAAACTACATCAGGGAAAACCACATGAGGCAGCAAGTCAGTTATGGCATACAATTATTCTTCCTTCTATAGCCTACATTTTCACATTGTTCTATTATCAATAATCAATTGAAATACTTATAAAATTATCCTTTCATATCAGCCTATATTCATCGCGTGTTAAAACAAGAAACATGAAACGCAGTTGTCACTCATTCACCATTCTTGTCTGTGAATTATTAATTTTATAGATTATTCAAAATTATGATTTCCATATTGAAATTTCTAAAAGAAAGTTTGGAACATCTGAAATATTCATAATAAAAACATACATTTCTGTCAACTCCACATGCAATCACTTTTCTCCCTGACTATACTAAAGCTTACACAACACTTAGAACTCTCAATGATTTAACACAATCAAGATTCTGAGCGGATTAGCATTAGGAATATACGATCATTAATATATTAAAGAAATGTGCCCATTTTAAGTGTGAAGCCTGAGATTACTTATTCATTATTTATAAATAATACTGGACAAATGACTGACAGTACATCATTTATAGGCAGCAAAAGTTTTCAGTGTAATTCAGCCAAGTTTTATACGATCAAAAATATGGTTTATGTAAACTAAGACCTATTCCTACAGTCTGTCTAGTTAGAAGGCAAAGTGTAAACATATCAATCCTATTCCTTTACTTCCTAACTTCAAGAGTTTGGAGAAGGTCAAGTTCAAGTATCATGTTTCTGCAAGAGTGTGCCAATATGTCCCTTCAGGATAATGTAATTTACTGAAATGAGGCAGGAGTCTTTAGAGAAGGTATCATGCCTAAAGATTATCATAAAACGCTAGCTTTCAGATTGGGTAAAGAACCATTTTCAAAATTAGCCACTATTCAGATTAGACTAGAGTCAGCCTGAGGGAAGTTTCTTGTTGTGTGAGAATATAATTATAAGCAGAGTGACTGAAATATTTCTTTGCTGCTGTTGTGGTTTCAATTGGTGTGTCAGACATCATTCATACGCCACTAGTGTGAGATGGGGCTGGTGGTGTTGATGCAGCAATGCTACGTCTAAGAGGAAGGTACTGATCCAGAAGACCAAACTATTGAATGTGGAGTAATAACAGTTCAAACTCCAAATACTGTAACGGAGTAAAATTGTGACTTTGAGATTGTATCGCTCAGCCACAATTCTGTATTTAGGGAAATGAACAATCATACTACGTATTCACAAAGTTAAAATAACCAAATAACCAAGAGACGTGATAGTCTTCTCAAAACACAAATGAAAACAATGTTGAGGAACATCAGCTGGTTACTTTGTTATGAAGCATGAACATTCAAGAATGATCTAAAATCACTAGAACCAGTCATGGGTGTAAGGAAGAAACCTACTAATGATCAGTGAACAGTCGAACTAAATGTATGTACTGTAAACAAGGAAACTATTTGTTCAAGGATTCACAATGATGAGGAACCAATAAAGGCTCAGATGGTTAAAAAAAAATATATCAAAAGGGACTATTAATAGCATACATCATGAAAACATTTAAGTGCTTCCATGCATTTAGAATATCATAAGAATCTCATAAGGAAATATGGTTAAAATGTTAAGTAAACCTAATAATGATAAATAGAAATAAAAAAAGTCAAGAAGACATCAAGGAAGAGGCGATTATGACTCTTCCTCCTCTCCAATTAATTCTTAATATTTCATAACTAATACATCAATATAATGCATGTATTTTGTTTTCAGATTTAAGATGAAGAATAAATGACTATGATAACATGCATATAAGCATGAAGTTGGGCTTATTTTAATCTATTCAAGGAAACCAATCAACATACGATGAATATATAGAAAAAATGTATTCTTCCAAGTAACTCTCTTGCTGCCCAAATTGACATGGTTTCTTCTTCAGTACAAACACTTCCTATTAATCTTCTTTCCATCCCCATTTCAACTTGAGATCTTTTACCTTTGACTGCCTCTGTTAACCATACTAAGGGGAGTTGGAGCTGCCTACACTTCTCTCGCCCTCTGCCTCACACCCACTGTCTTCATTGGAGTCTGTGGAAGCCATTAACATGTTCTGGATCCTTTCTACATCCTTCCTTAGTGCCTTATTCTCAGGGCTAAGTTGCAGGGCCGCTTGGTAGTCAGCCAAGCCCTCAGATAATAAGGAAAGATGGACTAGAGCCGTGCCTCGCCGAATGTGACACAAAAGGCGTGAGTTACTGTTGTCTGGGGTGGGTGGAGTAAGGAGCTCCAAGGCCTGAGGAAAGACATACAAGTTATCCACATTAGTCATCCATGAACCTGTAATAAAAAAAACTTGCTGTTTTGAAGTATATGCCAATGACTACATTTCTCCTTAAAAGAGTCACAAGCCCTTAAAGCAATGATATATTAGAGGTTACTGTCAAGTTCAATGTTTCATTTGAGCACCTTAGAGCAGTCCTTCACAGTGTGGTGGAGGTTCCTGAGGGTTAGGTGAGCTGCAGCACGATTACTGTAGAAGGCTGGGGAAGAAGGGTTCAGCCTCAGTCCCTCTGTACAGGCATTAGCACATCCCTGGTAATCACCGCTGCTAAACAGTTTCCTGAGGGAAAGGCAATGACTGAACTCTTGCTAATCATTTCACTCTTCAAATTTTTAAAATTAAAACTCAAAAAGTTGGGCTGTAGACATAATGCAAGACAAATGTTAATCTCAATATTATATGTGGAGAAAATTCCCTTTTTTTTTATATATAATATACTCTTTTTCTGTCATTTTTCATTAGTTAACAGAACAGCTATATTAACTCACACAGCCTTTTTCTTGAAGTGTTCCTCATTAAGCTGTGATGAGCTGGTTCCTGTGTCCAGCTGCCCAGATGTGCCTGACTGAGCTTCCAGCCACTGTACAAACACATTAATACACATCAGATGTGGTAATATCACAAAACATCAATTCCTGTACATGTTTCAACATACTAAGTGTTCCACACTATAGCCTGATAATTGTTATAAATGTGAAAGACAGCTACAAACAATACTATGTTTTGCAAACACTTCTTCCATTACACAAGTCATGAAAACTGAGTATTTGGCACTTTCCTTGATCATCATACTTTGAGAGAGGTGCTTAAGCCTTACCTGCTCCTCCTGGGGCTGTGTAGATTCCCTGGCAGGTGATGGGAAGACTCTGGGGGTGTGGATGATGCTGATTGTGCCACCAGACCGCACAGGAGGCACGGCTGGGCTGTTCCTTTTCTTGCTCTCCTTCTCCCTTGCTGCTGTCTTACGATTGGCACTCCACTTCCTCTGCTTGCGGTTTGCTGCCTCCACTCTGTCGTTCCTTGTGTTGCCATCCTGAGATATGTTCTAAGTGATGATATATCACACAGACAGTTACTATATGTGTAAGCAGGGTAGTATATTGCTGTAAGTGAGCAGTATAACAAATGAAGGAGAGGAGGTAGTTGGCAATACAGATATTAGAAGGAATTTGAAAGATCATTACAACAGGTTACTAAATGTAGAGTTCAAGTGGGACAGGAAAGGCCTCGATATAACAGAACCAGTCACAGGCACTTCATTTTAGTTGTTCCATTCCATCTGATGAAATATGATGCTGAACACCTGAGATATCAAAGTATGAAGTTTCATACACCATTTTCCCCTTATGTTCCTATTGAGTGGTGGGTGACAAGGGAATGTGTCTATGTGTAAGATGAGCAGACAGCCTTCCTTTTCCCTGCCCTGCTCACTCACCGTGTGGTGAAGGTTCTCAGTGGAGGAGTAGTAGATGCTGTCTTCTCCATCACCATCATAGTCTGCCTCCTGGGTGGTCTCTGTGCCCTCCTCAGAGCATGTGCTGTTGATCCGTCCCCTCACTGGCTGACACCTCATGCCTTCCTCTGTGGAGGTCATGATAGAATGACTCATCTGCATTTGGAAAGATAATCCAACATGGTGGGTAGAGTAGCCTATATGATAATATAATCTATGACTTCTACCACCATAAACAACACACTTTAGTCTTACACAGCAAAACTAATTGTGAAATATAGCACTTGGCATTTCAGAGGGACACAGAAATTGTCTAAATAATTTTACAACAAGAATGATGAAGCTGCCAACTTACTGAGTGGCTCAGTGTGTTCTTGAGATGATGGCTTGCTAGCCTCAGGATTAATACCATTCTCTGACAGTTCATGGACTATATCCTGAGTGTGAGGTGTCCCTGATGGTTCTTTGTCACTTTCTTGAGAACTTCCTGCCTTAAAGAATTCCGCCTTCTCCTTTTCCACCATCCTGCAGCGTTCTGCTCTCATCTGGTCGTCTGCTGTTATCTGCTGTGACACAGCAAAGTTTTCTCTTTTCCTACAATCCTCTGTAACAAGGCAAAAACAAACAAATCAGGATATATAAAACAGTTTGTTTGAATATTACTAGATAATATTACTAAATCTTAATTCTGACTTCAAATACAAATTGTAATGTTAAAGATGTGACTTAATAAAACCTTGAGATGCCTCTGACTGACCATTACTTAAACATTTGTTGTTTTGTGTGACAAATGGCTTAGATGCATATACAATGTTCACTATTGGTAGGTAGAAGTCTTCTGCTGTAAAGCCAAAAAGTGCTACGTCTGTGGCTATTTTAAATCATATCATTGGGTATTTTGCATTAAATAATTAAAGTTATTTAAGCATCATAATATATAAAATAAAATAGAGAAACAAAGCACATATTTCTTAATTTATGAATACACAAAGTCATTATGGATATAAAGAAATAATATTTTGAAGACAATTTTCTCTTTGTTAAGATAAAAAAGTTAATCAAAAACATTGTAAAGCTGTAACTTCCATGCCAAAAGACATCAATCAAACATAGATGCTCACCTTTTCGCTGACTAGCTTTTCTCTTTTCTTCCTCCTCCACGTCTTTTATTGCCTCCTGCCTCTTGTGGTCCATCTCCTCCTTGGTAAGTTTCAGACTGAGCTCCTTCCATAGCTGTGGCACTGCCTTCACCAAGCTGAGCTCCAGGCAGCCTTTCAAGATGCATGCTGAACTCTGCTCTACTTTGATCATGTGGCAGAGGAAAATTTCGCAGATGTATGGCAGGAAGCTCACCTGAAACATATAATGAACCTCCATAACAATCAGACACATGAAAGTGAAGTGTACCTCTGCTTGTGATGGCAAACTGTGTCTTTCATAATATACAAATAAACAGATACAATTCCATGGGTGAACTACATCATGAATAGTGTATAACTGTGTACTACTACCAATAACTTCAAATACATATGCAATGAAAACGTGATAAAACATTCTCATCAAATATAGATATAGTTACACATAGCTCAGCCAATTATGCCAGAGAAAAGTTCTGGAAGGAATTTTCAACATAAAAAACAGACCAAGATCAAACAAAATGTTCTCCTTTGCTGTTTCTCTAGCGTTTATGGATGGTTGGCGTCCTGTATGAGTGTTCTGCAGTTGTTCCTGACCATTGAATCTTCTGTTGTTTCCATTATCTTAAACTCTACCACAAGTCTATCTCTCCATCTCACTGTCTCCTCTCAATCTTCTTTATTCAGGTCTTCATTCAAGATATACTTCTATATCAAAACATCAAACAATCTCAAGTATTAGGTACCTTACTAATTCATTTTCTCTCATTCTGGAATCACTGCAACAACAAACAACCTACCTTTAGACTCCTCTACAGACATTGATAACTTTAATAATCTACCAAGTAAGCAAAACAATTCACCACAGGAGCTGACCTTCAGGTAGGAGCCGGTAGTGACGACATCCATCTTTTTTGGGCTAGTGTGGTGCAGGTTGAGGGTCAGCGTCACCCTCTCTAGCGTCTGCCGCCAGGTGTAGTCCGAGACGCGAATGGGCATCGTCAGGTGTGAAGAAACTTATCGTACTTTTGGATAGAAGAGAGTTCGGCTACGGGGTTGAAGGCTGGGAGTTCAAACAGAGCAGTTGGCTGATCAGAGGACCACCAACTGCTTTAGCCAAATGCAAGGAAAATGGCACAAACATCTGGAAAGTAGCATGTTTGGCACTCCATGAGAAAAGGGAAGCATTAATAATCTTATAAACAGTGGACCTATGTACTAAGTCGAATGCAGCAACAATAGTACAAAAACAGAAACAAAAATAAATCAAAATAATGAAAAAAGCAAGAAAAAAAAATCTGTTCATCTATGCAGCTACCTGATGACTGGTGACTCATCAATGATACTATAGTAAATTTATCAGCAAAGACCCTGTCTATCTGTTTATATTATGGCTTATTTTTTTTTTACAATCAATGTTCCTACTACCATGGAATTAATGGAAATAAAATGACAGAATACTGTATGTAGCTTTGTAACATGATTTTCATGAACCAATGATAGTCATGTATATATTCTTTACAACTAATTACATGTCCTTGGAAACATAGTCATATAAATGTAGATGAATACTGAAATTTACTTATATAAATTGGTGAGGTGAGGGTGTGCTGGTCATATAAAGTGAGAGAGAGAGAGGGAGGGGGAAAGGGGTTTACAGTTATGCATTTTCTTTTTGTTCTTATGTTTTCGCTTTCTTTCCTCTGGTATTTAGTTAAAATTCTCTAATTAAATTTCTCTATAAAGAACACAAGACACTACTGCCAGTTTATAACTTATGAGTGAAAAGCATAGAAGAACCTGGAGTCTGAGGTTCCTCACTAAAAGATTTGCTCTCCTTAATGGAGAGTGAAGGGTGAGTAAAGCCCACCTCTGTTAGAATAAAAAGTGAAGTTTCTGATCATGCTCTTACAAAATGTCACAACAAAAACTTATGTAACCAGATGTTTCCCTTGTGATGAGAAATAAAAGTGACTCATTATTAAGACAAGCAGGAGTATCAAGTTGAGTGGAGGCCTTCTTGAGTTAAATTGGGTTATTGTAAAAGCAAATTCACTCATTTAGAACAAAGAACTCTACATCTTAACTTCCCACAACTCACATCACCACCAGATGTTATGTTCACAGGAGTGGAACAAAGGCAACTGGTATTAATACGCTATCACACAACTATAAAGCAAATAACATTAAGTGAATATATATAAAGCCTCACTTAAAAATACATTGCATTAATGATGGTGAAGGAACTGCAACACTTTCCATGCAAACACATATGTAAAAATATAGTCTGTCTTACAATGTGCCTAGAATCCATACAGTCAGAAACTAATTCTTCTTCAGCTCTTCAAAGCACTCACTTTTCTTATATAACAACAAATGATACAAAAAAACTACCGGAAAATTTGCTCACCTTTTACTGCTACATTTCACCACAACCATTCTCTCTCTCTCTCTCTCTCTCTCTCTCTCTCTCTCTCTCTCTCTCTCTCTCTCTCTCTCTCTCTCTCTCTCATTTACTCAATTAGAGAACAATGCACTAAATTAAATAATTATCATAAACATTTTCTTTCTTTACCATCAAGTCAAGGTTTCACTGTAGTATAATTCTTCAACAATTTACCAATAGTAGAAACAAAATAGGAAAAACTCAATAATATTTAAGTCTGCCCTCCACACACCACACACATCCCTCCCACCACCCAGACATACATGATCCCCTCACCCCCACTCACCCAAAATGCCACATGCTCCCTTCTCCCTTCCCCACCACTGCCATGCATCCCTCTCCCCTGTCCTCCATCACCCTCCACCCCCACCATTCTCCCCTCTCCCTCTCCCTTCCACGGCCTTGGTTGTAGCCTCGCTCCCGTTACTCCTGCCAAACCTTACCTGCTCATTCCTGTTCAATCTTCCTCAGCATAAAATGAACGTACAACAACTGAACATGGCTTAAACACCCTCTACGATAAACTAACCGAAGCACACCAGCAAGTAATGTGATAATAATTCAACGGCATAAAAGATTGCTCAATTACAAAACGCATTATCTTTGTTATGGCTGGGCTTAAGTGATTATTGCTTGAGTATAATGTTCTCTATAGTAAGAAGTATATTTTCTGCTGATAAATTATAGTATAGTAGGTTAGTACTTACCAGAAAAAGCGAACATCTGGCTGGAGGAAGGAATAATCCGTGAGTCACTGGCCGCCATACTGTTGTTTACTGTTGTGTTGCCTCAGTAACCGTGTGTTGCCTGACTTCGTTTTTCATGACAAGGAGGCTGGCAAATAAGGGGTATAAAAATATGGGTACATTTTTACATCTTCACCATAATACACCAGAAACTAGGAATTTGCGACGGAAATATAATTAAGAAAACCTCAAAATTCATCAGGCAATGTAAAAATATATCACTGAATTTTCTAGAGCATTCTGGTGAAGATGCAAAATAATAATATATATATATAATATATATGCAAAGCGTCTTTGAAGTCAGGTACTAGTAGTACCTCAAACATTTTCTTAAGTCCACACCTCGATGCTTGGACGATATCTACATAGATATGAAGCCCTAAATACTATACATAGGGAGGCGGTGGTACAGTGTTCTGCGTTCTGGCATGCAAACCTAGGGTCCCAGGTTCGATCTCCTGATATCCGATGGCCACTTCATTCTTTGGTATTACCACCGAGTGGCCAAAGACTAACCAAATTGCTGCCATACTGTCCTTCAAACTACCGCTCTATAGCTTTGAATTTCTGCTTTTCTAAAGGCTTTGATTCTGTCCTTAACAAGAAGATAATGAGGCATCTATCAGCTGACAATTTTCTCTGATTGCCAGTATGGTTTCCTGAAAAGCCGGTCTACTGGTGATCTTTTTGCTTTTCTAACTGAATCTTGGTCATCCTCTTTTAGGGACTTCGGTGAAAACTTTGCTGTCGGCCTTGCGTATCAAAAGCCTTTGATAGAGTCTGACATAAATCTTTAATATCTTAACTTATCTCCTACGAATTCTATCCTCCTCCTGGCTGAACAATATCTCCTCTCGACTCACTAACACCCTGCAAGGCAGCCCCCTGCTACAGGACTCTCTACAGTGCGTTATATGAGCCGTGAAAACAAACACTAAGGCGGGAGTTACCTCTCCGTCCTGGTGTTATCAAATAAGAGGCCCCAGATAATGGGCTCTTAATTACAACGAAGACAACGCTGAAACCACTTCCCAAGACTCAAAACCCTGACAGTATCCAGATCCTCCTTACGAGAACTCTCTGGAACTGCCAACCTTAGGTGGAGTCACCCCAGCGATGTTTATAATACAGCCAAACACTCTTCACAGCTCTGGGCACAGTAACCTGGTTCTCTATAGGCAGGGCCGTACTGCCTAGCTACACAAATATACCCCTTAACTATACAGGCCAGTCTTAAACCCACTCCCTTAATAAGTATGAGAAGGTTACAGACGAAATAGTGCCAATGTGGGAGCTCAGAGCGTGTGCGTGTTGTCTCTGTCGCCGTAAGTGGATAACTGACTCAGTCTCAGTGACTCTCTCTCAGTGCTACACAGCTCGGCTCCCGCTCCCCAGGGAGAGTTGCCACATCGTACGATCAGCGCGCCGTCTCGACACGTAGCCTAGTGAGAAAACAACTTTCTTCACAAAATCATTACAGGCCACAGAGACGACCTGGAACAATGCTAAACATACGAGAGGCTGCAGTAAAGAATAGGCTACAAGGTTACAAGGCTACAAAGAAGAAAGAGGGAAAGACATGAAAATTAGAAGAAAGAGCAAATAAAAGTTAAAGTAAACACCAAGCACGAAAAACTCTCATCCTCGTACCTCGGGCACTCGCCGCCCCCACGGCTGCTCCCTCTCGTCACGTAGCCTTCCCGCGCCTCCTCTTCCCTAACACAAAGGCGGAACCCCTCCACATGATTCATCTCACCCTCCAAGCCTCGCCTCTTGCGACGCATCCCGACGAATGTTGAAAGCAGATGCCTTGCATGTCTTTCCACTCGTCCAGTGTCTTCTTCCTTAGCAGCCTCTTCATCTTCTTCCTCCTCCTCAGAGAATCTTCAATCTTCTTCCTGAGAACATAAGTCTTCTTCCACTGTGCCTGACTCTCGCCCTCTCCAGCCGACGCAACTCTTGCGGGCGGGGCCCGCAACAATATATATATATATATATATATATGTAAACTTTTTAAAAATATTTTCTCATCATTATTTTATTACCATTGTGTTTCAAAGTACATAAGCTGACATCAAACAAAGTATTATCATTGAGGTGGAGATTAAATTTTCTCATTCATATGGAATATTTTGTCCCAGTAACAACACTATGACAATATCAACAATAACTTACATAATTACAATGAAGTAATAATATGGTTATTATAAATTTGGTTTTGACATTATGATGAGCACCTTTTTATCTTTTTATTAAATTACAATTAAATTTAACAATTTCCATAGCGACAAAACAGAACCACAAATGTACAAAATATACAGACGTTGCTTTTAAAATTTGTAGACTATCAAATAACAATAACATTTTCATACACAGTCTTTAACTTCACTTCTCATCCTGAATATAGCTCTCTGAATAACAAGTATATGAGATAAAGATTTCTGTCAGGAAACTATATGTACAAAGCATAACCATAACTGCAACCTTTCAATATTTTATCTCAATGTTTAGTAACTTGCAAGTGACTTTTGCGTCTAGAAAAGCACCGTATGCTACTGTGCAGTTCACTTCTTATTTAAATGGCTGTGAAAGAACTCTGGCTAAGGAGGCACAAATATTATGATAGCTACCATCTCTAAAAAGATGGTGACCAACATGTCCAATGTACTATATGCTATGATATAAACAAGAAATAGTTTACTTAGTGAAACTGGACTTGCTGGGCGTTATATTATGTCAACCAGCTACATGCATTCATAGTGCTGCAATGGACACGAATGTTTCATTTACAAAGATCACGGGTGATATGACAAATGCATAGGATGAAGTAGATGCTGGTTCTATAGTGAAAGTTACAAGTGGGTAAAAGAAATACAGGGAATAAATATCTTTTCAACACTGATGAGGTTTCCATTACCTATGAAAGTTGGCTTGCATGATTCATATGGGAAAAATATGATTTATTAAATCAGTGAAACTTTGGATGTTAAAGATAACATTGATCTATGCATGATAAGGTGGAAGTGTAAAGCTATCTTGGGAGATGGTCAAACACGAGTGTAATCAAGTATATCAGTGAAGGGATGAGGAAATGCAAATTGCATTGGTTTCACCACATGGAGATTAGGTGAAAATGATTGTGTGCAGAGCGTTAAATACTTTTATGTGGAAGGCAGAGTGCCTATAGGTAGATCAGAGATTACATGGGATGAGGTCATAAAAAAGGATTCAAAAACTATAGTAATTTACAGATATCATACATAATTGTGCAGCTTAGGTGATCAAAACTGACTTATGTTAAGCCTAGAATCGGCCTTTCAAACAGATGATGGCAGAGCTGATGATAATGACAACCAACTTGAAGTTAGTTTGTTCCTGGTTTCGACACCAAAGTATTTCAAATGCCATTATGATGCACTTGTACTTTTGACAGATGACTACAGAACATTGAATGCTGTATGTATGTACTGTATATAAGAACCATAAATTCTGACCGTCAGTATTAGTTTTTAATCACTGCTGTCCTTCCTTGATTTACAATTTGAAGAACATAACATGTAACAAGAATTAAGACTGTGAGGATGAAAGATATGAAGATGATTAAGTTGATGATGATGATGCTGATGACACTGTGGATGGCTGATTATTATCATTACTCAGTTATCACACTAATTACCTTTATATCAAGCTTCCAATAACAATTATCAGAAAAAAATGCTTCTACTTCATTTTAAAAAGAATATAACTATTGAACTGGTTACAAATTAGTGACGATATAATTATAGGGTAAAACTTGTAAATATTTTCCCAATTAATGTGTCCTATAACATACACTAAAACCTTAATAATTTGAACCCGTATGATTCAAATTTCGGATAATTTGACCTGTTTCAGGCCGAATTCGAAATTTTGTATCATTAAAAAGTCTTTGTCAAGCTGAGTCTGTCAATAACAATGCTCAGAGAATGGTAACAGCCTCATCTCATCCTTTGATCTGATTAGCTGCCGCACTCCACATCCGAATCTGTGGAGTGCATCAGCTAATCAGATGCCGTGATGAGATGAGGCTGTTACCATATCATGAGCTTTGTTATTGATAGACTCGGATTAACAGAGTATAGTAGGTACAGTAGAATCTCCCCTATCACGAATAATTGTGCCAAAATAAAATGCGTTAGATACAAATTTGTTAGATATAGATACATAAATTTATGGGAAAAATTGTAATTGGTGCCAAATCTTTCCTATTTTCACCTATTTTTGTCCTTTCGAATGTTATTTTGAGACCTAAAATACATACAAATCATTATAATATACTTATTATCCACTACCTGAGGCTAGTGCAGACATCTTGCAAAATCAGCTTCCAAGAAGTTAGGTGTCCTATGGCATATGCATCCATTTTTCTCTCCCTCTCAGCTGCTTGCTCTGTACAGGTGTCTTATCTGCCCATGTATGGAATATGGCTCTCATGTCTGGGGGGCTCAACTCAAACAGCTTTACTAAACAGGGTGGAGTCTAAAGCTTTTTGCCTAATCAACTCTCCTCCTCTAACTGACTTGTCTTGATTCTTTAAGTCACCGCTGCAATGTTGCATCTTTATCTATCTTCTACTGCTATTTTCATGCTAACTGCTCTTCTGAACTTGCTAAATGCATGCCTCCTCCCCTCCTGCGGCCTCGCTGCACAAGACTTTCTACTTCTTTTCATTCCTATTCTGTCCATCTTCCTAATACAAGAGTTGACCAGTATCTTCACTCTTTCATCCCTTACACTGGTAAACTCTGGAACTCTCTTCCTTTGTTCTGTTTTTCCACCTGCCTATAACTCTTTCAAAATAGGAGTGTCAAGACACTTCTCACACTAAATTGAACTTCCCCCCCATGTCTATATTTCTCCTACTGTCCTCTTTACAGGGTCTGGCAACAAAGGATTTTTTTTTTTGCTTATTTTTGCTTTCCCTTAGCTAGTACCCTTTCAATATAATAATACAAAAAATAAATAAATAAATAAATAAATATAAAAAAATGAGAGGCGTAACACATCGCCAGACACTCGTTAGATGGGATGGAGAGCCAAAAAAAAGGGAACAATGAGCGAGCACAATGGAAAAAGGTTGAAAGATGGCGCGGGACTGACGAAAGTGACCAGTGTTGCCAAAATTATTTTAAAAAAGCAGCCTAAATTTGCTTTTAAAACATCGCACTCGAGCTAAATTGTGTAGCCCAAAAAGTCGCAAGTAGCACATTTCAAAAATTAGTAGCGGATGGCATAAAAAGATAGCCCAATCCACTACTTATAGCGCATCTGGCAACACTGAGTGATAAGGAGGGAGGGAGAGACGCAGGGGTGCGACAAAAATTCAGCAATCAGCGGGAAATTTGAAATTCGATCCCGGGCGTCCGGAATAATTATCGTTAGATGTGAATTTTGCATCATTAGTTTGGAGGTGGGCTTCAAAGAGGTCGTTAGATACGAATTCGTTAGATCTAAATACGTTAGATGAGAGACTCTACTGTACTGCATTTCAAGACTTCAGTATCAGCCATGTTTTGATGAGTACAAGTACTACAATCTGTATGTTTTAGTGAGTTCTTATTGTGTGGAGGGGCTAGAGAGTAATAATCGGATAATTCAATCTTTCAGCAAATTCGACCCAAGTCTTCCCCAATGAGGTCAAATTATGGAGGTTTTAGTGTACTTATATTATAATGTAAAGTTATTTATGATTAAACAAAATCTCACATTTTAGTGAATCTAAATTTTCCCACAGCTGTTTGCTTACACAATACCTTATATATTTCAGGTGATTGATGCAAGACCATATCTAAAGACAATGGGCAGCTAAAATACATAACAATATTTAGCAAGTCATACTTACTAAAAATCACACTCACTAATTGACCCAATACTTAGTGCCAAGCTAAACTCATCTTATATACCATTATTTATCATATGGAAAGCAAGACCAAGGGCCCAGCTGACTTCATAGTTGTCTATCCTCTTGTATAGCTGCAGAGAGAGAGAGAGAGAGAGAGAGAGAGAGAGAGAGAGAGAGAGAGAGAGAGCGAGAGAGCGAGAGAGCGAGAGCGAGAGAGCGAGAGCGAGAGCGAGAGAGCGAGAGCGAGAGAGCGAGAGCGAGAGAGCGAGAGAGCGAGAGCGAGAGAGCGAGAGCGAGAGCGAGAGCGAGAGAGAGAGAGAGAGAGAGAGAGAGAGAGAGAGAGAGAGAGAGAGGGGAGGGGGGAGAGGGGAGGGGGGAGAGGGGAGGGGGGAGAGGGGAGGGGGGAGAGGGGAGAAAGAGAGGGGAGAGAGAGAGGGGAGAGAGAGAGAGGGGAGAGAGAGAGAGGGGAGAGAGAGGAGAGAGAGAGGAGAGAGAGAGGGGAGAGAGAGGGGAGAGAGAGAGGGGAGAGAGAGAGGGGAGAGAGAGAGGGGAGAGAGAGAGGGGAGAGAGAGAGGGGAGAGAGAGAGGAGAGAGAGAGGAGAGAGAGGAGAGAGAGAGAGGAGAGAGGGAGAGGGGAGAGAGGGGAGAGAGAGAGGGGAGAGAGGGGGGAGAGAGAGGGGGGAGAGAGAGGGGGGAGAGAGGGGGGAGAGAGGGGGGAGAGAGGGGGGAGAGAGAGGGAAGAGAGAGGGGAGAGAGAGAGAAGAAAAAAAATTTCATGAGAAAAACCACAACTTTCTTAGTTTAACAATATGTAAGCATTAGTTTAATACATAAAAAAAAAAAAAATAAATAAACTACACAGGATTAATATGTACATCATTTATCCAATTCCATTATCATCGGATGACACAATAACATTCTGATATCTCAAGATGATTTCAAAACATAAGTAAATAAGAAAACATTGTAAATCAACATCTATGATGACTTGAGACCAAAGAGCACATGCACTAACCTTCATGGTGTTGGTTCCCTTGAGGCCATATCCTGACGTCAACAATGTTGTGATGAAAGTGAGATCTAGGCAGGCAAGAGGCTGCTCCACATTTGGGATGTTGCAAGCTGTGATAAGTGGAACATGCACACATCACAATCTTCCACAAGCTGTGATATTTTTCCCTATTCTGAACCATTAATCTATGAAAATAGAATAAAAAACAAGTTGGGATGTTTTTTTACTGCTCTTTCACAAACTGTTTCTCATACAGAAAAACTTCTTCAACAAACCTTATTGCAAACTGAAAGATGTATAACTTTTAATAAAATTATTTTCTTGTATTTGTGAAAAATGGATTTCTAATTTTGTGGCCTGAAAATTTCT
This sequence comes from Cancer borealis, assembly GCA_036785275.1. Classification (NCBI taxonomy): domain Eukaryota; kingdom Metazoa; phylum Arthropoda; class Malacostraca; order Decapoda; family Cancridae; genus Cancer; species Cancer borealis. The sequence continues at coordinate 189,781 of JAXIVD010000220.1, read as the reverse complement.
ACCAGAATTGAGATCGAACATATATTTGCCTTATTAGTAATCAAATATTAGTTCCACAACAAAAATGCAATGAAGCAAAGTTATCATGTTTTATAACGTCTATCTGAGTATGAAGTCAACTTACCAATAACCTCCATGCTTTTGCACAAAACTTAAGTTTTAAGAAAAACAAGTGATAATTTCTCCATTCATACATCTTTACCTACATTCCAATTCCATTGAACTACACCTCAAAAGAATGGGCATCTCTTGCTCATTCTTTACTATTATAAACCTTTTTTTACATATAACATACTTTTCAAGTTATTAGAAAAAAAAATTGCAAAAATCATAAGGGAGTCTGGGTAATATGTGAAAATGTGAACACTTTCGAATCTCATTGAAATTTGAATATAGGGATTTTCAGGCATGATGAATACCAATCTGGATTCTTTTTCCTTATTACGATGATATCAAATCCTGCTTTACCTTTGCTTGCCTAATAAAAATAATAAAAATAATTATTTTGCTTTACTGAGTAATGCTGGCCTGTTTTGACAAAAAATGCATAAAGATGACCTACCCTAAATCCACACAATACAACGGATTAGTCATTTGGTTTCGCAATCTATAACTGTTTGTAAATAACAGCTGATAGAAAGTATTCTGAAGTGTTCTTGTCACTGCTTCCAAAACCATAAGTAATACACAAAAAATTGCCAAACAAATCTTTTTGCAAATCAACAAATTTTTGTACAACTTTTATTCCAATAATTTTCCACGTACCAATGATGGAAATGGATTTCCAGTTTTGGGTTTGTAGTTTTCCAACAGAATTGAAGTTGAAAAGATTTTTTAAATTTTACTACAAAAATATTACTCCTATAGCAAAAATGCAAAGAGACAAATTTATTGAGGTTAATAGTTTCTATCTGATGCGGTAACTAACTTCTAATATTTCCCACAGTTTTGGGGAAAGTTTAAGTTTTGTGAAAAAACAAATGCATCCAATTTTATTTCACTATAGCTCATAACAGCCATCACTTTATTTATTATTTTTATTTCTTATTCTATAGCTTTTCTATTTTACATAACTATCATATTTTCAAGTAATTTGATCTAAAAATTCAATACTTCTGGCCAGCTTCAAAATTTGTGAAAATGTTTACTTCCGAATCTGGATTCAGTTCTATGATTGCTATAATATCAAACATTATTTGACACTTGCTTGCCTAATAGAAATAATAGCAATAATCATTATTTATCTTTAATTAGTGATGTTAATCTCCAATGACAAAAATCCACAGAAATGATCTTCCCCATAAATCCACACAATACAACAGATTAAAGTAATTTAGTTTCCCAATCTATAGCTGTCCGTAGACTACAACTGGTTCAAAGTATTCACAGGGGTTGAGGGATTGTTAACAATGCCTACGAGAAATCTTATAGTAAATTGAAATATCTTCAACCTTCATAATTATAATTCTTATATATTTTGATGTGTCATTTTTACTTTTAATTTTTTATTATATTTTTATTTAATACTTTTATCTTAATATCTTGTATTATTTCATATTCATATTTTTCATATTCTATATCTTTTACATTAATATTTTTACTGATTAATTTTTTAATGTATTTATCTATATGTATGTCTTATATCACCCTTAAAAAGGGGTAGCCTAGACAAGGGATTTTGGGTTCAGGTAGACATTACTTTCTCCTCCCCCTTTGTGCCTTGTCTTTTTGTAAGAGAGAATACAAGGGGCTATCCTAGACTCCTTGCTTCATCCCTTTTCGTTGCCTTTTACAACCCGCAAGAAATATAATGGTAGTATTCTTAAAGTCTCCACCATACATTTTTCTTCATATTTTTCTTCTTTATATTTTTCATATTTTGATTTTTTTTCTTTATATTTTTATAATAATATAATTGTAGTGATTTTCAACTACAAAAACATCAACAACAATGACAGTGACAATACCAATCTTTGGAGAATGAGGGAGTTCACGTGAGTTACCCGGAGCACCAAAGTCATCTACCTACCTCAAGATTACCACTTTCAGGATATACTAAATTTTTTTCCAGTGGCCACATTTTAAATTTTCACTCAGGCTGTACCAGGTAAGACTGAAGATGATAGTATATGCTTCAACAAATTATGTTATTCTTAAATTATAATTCTATCCTCTTAAGGTGCATTATGAAGGCAATTATTTCCACAGCTTATATTAGTTAATTATTTCCTATATTTTGCTAGTGACCCAGCTACTACAGTTTACATTTTCCCATAACTAGCCGAATTAATTCAAACATTCCATCATTCACATAATCCTACCATTTCATATATATGATACTACCTGATACTTCATAATGTACAAAAGATCTTACGCAAATCATCAAGGATATACCTAATTTAACCATGATTTCTATAAACTCCCATTCCAGCTCATCAATCATTGATTAAACAATATTATCTTTAAATTTGATAGGAAGTACTGAGGCAAAACTTTCAAGCACATAATAAACAACACTTACTTTGAGTTGCTGCATTCATCAACTCCTGTATGGTCAGAACTCCTCCTTTGAAGGGATCTGTGGTGAGGAGAGAACTTTTAGATTTCTTATGCTTCACAGGTGACACGACTAATATGACGTGTGTGTTTGTATTTGTGTGTATTTACCTAGTTGTAGTATACAGGGCCTGAGCTACACTCCTGTGGTTCTGTCTCCGAATCTACATTTGTCCAGTTTTTCTATCAGTTGATTTACATTCTTTACCATTAAAACCTCTTTCTTCAGTCCATTCCAAGTATCTATACTTCTTTGGGAAAACTGTACTTCTTTGTATCATGTAAAAAAATTTCATTTTACAATTATTCTTGTGTCTCCTCAAATTTCTTACCATTCCTTTTTTTCTCAGTATTAGATTTTTTCTATCTGTTTCCTCCAGGTTGTTCACCAATTTATATATTGCAATTAATTATCTTTCTTTTAGTGTTGATGGATTGTATTAAACTTTCCTCATATGTTAGGTCTTCCAATTATGGCACCATCCTATTTGATATCCTCTGTATTCTTTCTAATTTCAACACATGATTTTTCTTGTGAAGGGGCCATATTACTTCTGCATATTCCGGTTTTGGTCTGATCATTGCACTTAAAATTTTTCTCACTATATTTTTATCTAAAAAATGAAAAACCATCTGTATATTCCTTAGCATCCTGAAAGTGTCACCAAATATTCTATATATATGTTTCTCTGGTGATAAGTTGTCCTGTATTACCACTCCCAAATCTTTCTTTTCTTTTGTTATTGATGTAATATTTTCCCCTAACTTATACGTCTATAAGGGTCTCATTGCACTTTTTTTTCCCATTTCTAATACATGGCATTTTTTTGCATTAAATTCCATTGACCATGTCTTGCTCCATTCATATATCTTGTTTATATCATTCTGTAGCTCCTTGCAATCCTTGTGGTTTCTTATATTTCTTAGTAACTTTACATCACCTGCAAACAGATTTGTGTCGGGTGGGGGGATGAATTTTTTGAGGTACATTCCCCAATGCATCTGTCAGTTTAAAATTTCTATTATTGGCCATGGTGAGCAAAGCGTAAGTGGGTGATACAACTGGTCCGCTCCCCATAACCCCAAGGAGAGTAAGGACAATGAAAGAGTGTATACAGTGCCAATGGCACCCTCAGACCGTTCATGACTGAAATCTTTGTTAGCCTTTCATCCTCTCAGCACGACTCTCACACTTTAAGAGGGGGCTAGTGAGAGATTAAGAAGAAAAGACAAATAAAACAAAAGTAAATAAAGCTAGAAAAAGAAAAAGGCCAAGTGAAAATTGATTGGATCAGAGACTGAAATTTGAGGCAATGCAGCATCAGACCTCAATCTCCAGTTCCGAAGCCCTTCCACAAATGCAATGGGCTTGGAAACAGAGGGGTCTGAGTTTGTAAGTCCTCGCCTAAATATCTCCTATTGCAGTCTGAATCTTTAGTCTATGCTTAACTGGTCTAATTCCTCCTTCAATGTATGGATCTAACTTTATTACTTCCTCTACTTCATCTAAAATCTAGTTTCTTCACCGTCAATTTCTCAATCTCTTTTACCCTCTCATCATTTACTTTCTTGAGTTTGTCTTTAATTTTTCAAATATTTTTTTACATATGCATTTAATTGAAATTTGACACATTGATGTTTATCCTCTCTAATAACTTTTCAAATGATTTTTAAAAATCCAATCACCTTTTCCCTTACACCCCTATTTTCACTCTTCAATTTTTCACTCTCCTTTACCTTATCATTTACCCTTTTGAGTCTTTAAATCACTTATTTCCATATGCCATTCAATGAAATTCGACTCAGTGGCATTCATCCTCTCCAATAACTTTTCAACCAATTTTTTACATCCATTCACTGTCATCTCAGCATGGTTTTGGCAATATCCATCCTTTCTTGGGTAAGCTCTTGGAATATGGGTGATCGCAACGGTCCTTCTGACGGTTGAATCTGGTTTCCTTTAGTTATAACTTTGCACAATGACTTTCCCCAAATCATCTTTCCCTACTCTCTAGACAGGACCACAATATTCTACACAGCCCAGATCCTAAATAACTATAACAAGGTCTGTTTTGAAGAGAACAAATCTGGAAGCATTATTTGTTTAAAAACGTGGCGTGATGTGTGTGTGTGTGTGTGTGTGTGTGTGTGTGTGTGTGTGTGTGTGTGTGTGTGTGTGTGTGTGTGTGTGTGTGTGTGTGTATGTGTGTGTGTGTGTGTGTGTGTGTGTATATTACAAGACAGAAGAAAAATGGTTAATAAGAATTGTGATATAGATGTATTCCTATGCCACCCACCTATTAGTCCTCTCTCTGTTGCCCGGTCAAAGAAGTAGCTGAAGGCAATGACCTCCCTCGTCTTGAGCTCCTTGGGTGCATGGACCTGATGGGGAAAACAAGGAACATATATCTAATTACTGATGTATGTGCGTGTGTGTGTGTGTGTGTGTGTGCGTGTGTGCGTGTGTGTGTGTGTGTGTGTGTGTGTGTGTGTGTGTGTGTGTGTGTAATTACAATTTTATAGTTATTCATAGTTAGTTGGAAAATATTTCTCCAATTAACACTATTATACTCCCTCTTCCAATCTGCATCAGGATTGGAAAAAGGAGTTTGCTAAGAATAGCCACCTTCACGCACGTGTGTCTACCTGGTACTCACCATTTTCATTGGTTCCACCCATGATCTTGTTGTTTCTTGTACCTCCATAATGTCCAACCTTCCTCCCTCAAAACTCTTTACTAATTCCCTTCTTCTTAATATACTTTGCTATTTACATTAATCGATTCCTCTCTCAAATGTGTATTCTTCCTCCCAGAGGACAAAATTAATGGATCAGATGTAGGTGCCATTACTGGAATTCAAAATACTGCATACAAGAAGATACCACTGACCAACAAAGGAATTATTTAAGCACAATCCAACTGGAAGATGATACAGCACCTGTCCCTCGATGATTGAGAGGCAAGTCTTGATACACTCCTTGTAGTCAGCAACCGGACGGCTCTCACTCAGCCTTCCTGCCTGCCCTCGTATCTCCTGATACTTAGGCACCTCAGAACCTCTGTTAGGAAATGGTCATGCAGGAGTTATTGGATAGGAATTTAATAGTCAACAACAACCATCTACCTACATACACATAACATGATCTATTGTCATCCCATGAGATGTTCAACAATTAAATATGAAGATAAATTGGTATGAAATATCTATTTGCTGACTTCACATCATAAATTAAAAACCCTTCTGCCGTGGCCATCCTTTGTGGGGACTTCTTAGGAAAAAGTGTCAAGTATAGATATAAAAGAAAATTAATAAATAAATAAAAAATAGCAAAAATACGTAAATAAATAAATTAATAAATAATACTCAAATAAATTACGATCAAAATAGACACAATATCATCAAAGCAATGCTTTACAATTACTTTCAAAACACTGTGACCATCACATTAAATAAACAAAAACCAATTCGATCAAAGAAGGAGGCAGTTAAACACCTGCTGATTCGGTTGTAATTAATCCCAGGATGGTACACACTGGGAGTTGAGAAGGTGCTGCAAGCCTGATGCTGACCCTAAGCTGCTAATTTCATATCTCTACTCTTGCTAAATCAGCTTCCAAGTTAGATGTCCTATGGCATCTGCGTCCATTTTTCTCTCCCTCTCAGCTGCTTGCTCTGTACAGGTGTCTTATCTGCCCATGTAGGGAATATGGTTCTCATGTCTGGAGGGTTCAACTCACACAGCTTTACTAAATAGGGTGGAGTCTAAAGTTTTTTGTCTAATCAACTCTCCTCCTCTAACTGACTGTCTTGATTCTTTAAGTTACCGCCGCAATGTTGCATCTTTATCTTTTTTCTACCGCTATTTTCATGCTGACTGCTCTTCTGAACTTGCTTACTGCATGCCTCCCCCATTCCCGCAGCCTCGTTGCACAAGACTTTCTACTTCTTCTCATCCCTATTCTGTCCATCTTTCTAATGCAAGAGTTATAGGTAACCAGTATCTTCACTCTTTCATCCCTTACACTGGTAAACTCTAGAACTCTCTTTCTTTGTCTGTTTTTCCTACTGCCTATGACTTAAACTCTTTCAAAAAAGGAGTGTCAAGACACCTCTCATGCTAACTTACACCTCCATTCCCTGCCTCTATTTCTCCAACTATCCTCTGTTCAGGGTCTGGCAACAAGTGGGATTTTTTTTTTTACCATTTTTGTTTGCCCTTAGCCAGTACCTTTATAATGTGAAAAAAACAACAACAACTAAGTAACTAACTAACTAACTCAACTCCTCTTCTGAACTTACTAATTGCATGCCTCTCCCCCTTCCGCAGCCTCGTCACACACTATCTTCTACTCACTCTCCTCCCTATTCTGTTCACTCACCTTATGCAAGAGTTAACCAGTATCTTCACTCTGTCTTCCCTTCTACTGGTAAACTCTGGAACTCTCTACCTGAATCTGTATTTCCACCTTCCTATGGATTGAACTCATTTAAGAGAGGAGTATCAAGACACCTGCAACCTTAATTTGGCTTCCCTTATTTAATTACTCTATTTTCTTTAGGGAACAGGCCATCACAGTAGCCTTATTCATGAAGTATTTATTGCCCTTGGCCGGTTCTAAAAAAAAAATTAATTAATTAATTAATTAATGAAAAATAAATAAATTAATAAAAAATAATAATAATAATTAAAAAAAAAAAAAAAAAAAAAAAAAAAAAAAAAAAAAAAGGCAGACACAACCATCATTTTACATAAATTCTGTGCAACAAAACACAGATGGCACCTCTGACATCATAATGACTGTCATGTCCTTTTCCCCAGGCAGCCCTATGCTCATCCTCACCTGACAGTGTAAGACTCTCCTCCATAGATCCACTGGTAGTCCACAATGGGGTTGACACAAGGGGAGCGTATGATGCCGTCTTCACTTCGATGTTGCATCAGGATGGCCTTGCGTGCTGCCATCAGGCCCAGACCCAAATAACTGACAATAATACAGACTTTAGTTACTGGAGTAAGAATAAAAATATTACAGTAAGCCTTTCTTGACAATCTTTCCATTTAACAATAGTAATGGACTTAATGTACCATAAATGTTGAAAGTGGAAGGGACTGTCTCCTATATTGAAAGCAATTCTGAGCTGTATTTACATCACAAATGGTAAATACTGCATACAGCTTCCTCTGAAATTAAACATAACGAAATCAGTGAATCACCTGTGAGTGTAAAGGTTAAGGTTCTTGTGCAAGAGGGAGATAGTTGTGAGGTAGTCTGCTGGGGTGCTGCTGACAGTATCACCCTCTACAGGCACAAAGGTGATTTGTGTTGAGCCTCCACCCAAGTCCAGGGCCACTAGAGTATTCTTGGTGGTACCTGTGATGCGGTCTGAAAGGAGTAAACAAAAATACCTCATAAATCTTTGTTGTTATGGATAGAACTGAAATATACATCTACATTATCCAATGTAATAATACAAATTTGGAAGAAAAAAAATAATAATTATTAATTTATTTATTTATAATAAAAAAAAAATAAAATTAAAAAAAAAAAAAAAAAAAAAAAAGAAGAAGAAGAAGAAGAAGAAGAAGAAGAAGAAGAAGAAGAAGAAGAAGAAAAAGAAGAAGAAGAAGTTAGGACAAAAATTATCGTCATCTTGGCTTCCAATAGCTCTGAAGTAGTTGGCTAATGCTCTAGTTCTATCATAGAGTAGATTCACTGATTGACTGACGACTCAAATTACTCTGGTGCTTCAACTCACCCATTAAGTAGTTCACAGTGAACCAGGAGAAGATCCCTTCATCTCGGCCATCCATAATGCCAACAGAGTTCTCAGTGGTGTGGAAGCCAGAGGCAGCTAATACCTTTTTCACCTGAACAGAAGACATTTTCAAATGTTACAATGCAGCGTGATTGATCCTATTTATGCATAGTATAGGGCACAGTGCCCTTCTCTCTCTTCTAGGGTCACAAGGGCTAAATGAGAGGAGTGCATATGTGAGTGTGTATTTACCTAGTTGTAGTATACAGGGCCTGAGCTACACTCGTGTGGTCCTGTCTCCGTATCTATATTTGTCTAGTTTTTCCTTCAGTTGATTTACATTCTTTGCCATTATCACCTCTTCCTTTAGTCCATTCCAAGTATCTATACTTCTTTGGGAAAAACTGTACTTTTTTGCATCTTTCAAACAAATTCCTTTATGCAGTATTTTCTTGTGTCCCCTCAAATTTCTAGGCCCTCCTATTCTTCTCAATATTAGGTCTTCTCTATCTGTTTCCTCCAGGTTGTTCATCAATTTTTATATTGTGATTAAGTCAGCTCTTTCTCTTCTTTCTTTCAATGTTGTTAAGTGCATTTCTTTTAATCTTTCCTCATATGGTAGGTCTTTCAATTCTGGCGCCATCTTAGTTGCAATTCTCTGTATTCTTTCTAATTTCAACACATGCTTTTTCTTGTGCGGAGACCATATTACTTCTGCGTATTCCAGTTTTGGTCTGATCATTTTAGTTATGGGTATGAGTGGTCAGAGAAATAGCAGATGCAGTTTAATGTTAACAAGTGTAGCATTATGAGCATACAATTTCTGGTTTCTTCTCTTTTAGATAATCTACTAACTCTAGTTTTCTTGAAATTATTCCATCTATGTTAGTATATATTACTTTTATTTCATCACTTCCTTTTATAACTGTTCCGTTAATTTCATTTTCTTTTCTTTCTAATATCTGTTATTTATGTACCATTTCATTATCTTCTTGTTCTTTACTCTCCAAAATAACTTTGCTTTCTCCTCTGTTGTTCTTTCATAATTTTTCTGCTTTGCCTCTTCCTTCAATTCTTTAAATTGTTGTCTCTCATCTTCATTCATACTCTTTTTAATGAACACATCTTTATATTCTGCAATGTCCCTGAGCTTGTAAGTCCTAGCTAAGATCTCCTCTGTTGCAGTTTGAGTTTTAAGTCTCAGTTTGATTGGTCTAACACCTCCTTCAATGTATGGAGGACCTAACCTCATTACTTCCTCTACTTCCTCCTCAAATTTAGTATTCTCATCCTCATCATTTAATTGTTTTAGTATTTCCTTTATGCATATTGTTTCTTCTTTATCTCTCTTTGTTCTCATAAGTATAACCTTTTCTTTCAATCTTTTATATCATTACATTCTTTTTCTTCTCTGTTGCGTCTCTGACAATGTTTTCATTAGTTTTTAATACTTTAATCACTTTGCTATGTGTGTGTGTGTGTGTGTGTGTGTGTGTGTGTGTGTGTGTGTGTGTGTGTGTGTGTGTGTGTGTGTGTGTGTGTGTATACATCCATGCATGCACACACTCACGTGTGTTTTTTTCTTCTTTGTGTGTGTATTTACCTAGTTGTAGTATACAGGGCCTGAGCTCCACTCGTGCAGTCCTGTCTTCATATCTATATTAGTCGCTTTTTCTTCAGTTGATGTACATTCTTTGCCATTATCATCTCTTCCTTCAGTCCATTCCAAATATCTTTACCTCTTTGGGGAAAAATATACTTTATTGTATCGTTCAAACAAATTCCTTTTTGCAGTTTTTTCTTGTGTCCCCTCAAGTATCTATCCTCTCCTTTTTCATCTGAACATTAGATTTTTTCTATCTGTTTCCTCCAGGTTGTTCATAATTCTATATATTGCAATTAAGTCTCCTCTTTCTCTTTTAAGTGTTGTTAAATGCATTTCTTTCATCCAGTTCCTTCATCATTTCCTTTATCTCTATTTATCCTGATTTCCCACATCTCATTTTTTTCTCTTTTCTTCCTTTGGCTTTATAGTTAGATTCAGTTGTAAGCATTTTATGAAAATTCTTGTTTAGCACCACTCATTTCTTTCGGGTCTTCATATACTTCTTTATTTTCCTTTAATTTTGTTATATTTCTAGTTTTATTTTTCCATTAATAAACCTATAAACAGCTTTAGTTCTTCTTTGCATTTGTCAACTTTATCTTTATCATATTTTTTCTCTTCTTTTTTTACCCTTACATATTCATTCCTTTCTAGGTTGAATTCTTCTTTCCTTTCCTGAATAATTTTTTCATTCTCTTCCATGCTTCATCTCTTCTCTTCTAAGCTCTTTCACACTTTCCATTAAACCCCTTTTTTTTCGGTTTTCTTTTACTTTATAGAATGGAATGTATTCCTTGCAAGTCCTTTAGTTCCTCTATTTGTCCCGTCAGTTTCAATGAAAAACTTCATTGTAATATAGTTTGTTTATGCATAATTTGTTTTCTTTTTGTATGATTCCACCTGTTTGTGTTCCATATTTCCTACTTTACTTCCCTCATCTCAATCCTTGTTTTATCTTCTGCCTCAATTCTGCGTAATCTCAGCATGTTTTTTTTTTCTTCTGATGCAGCTTGTCTTAGCTCCCTTTAATGGAAATGTGAGCCAAAAATATATAGATAGATAGATAATGCAAACCAGATTGTTAATTTTCATTACTCACATTTTTAAGGAACTGATTAGATCTAGAGGCAGTCAATGCTAAAAATATTTTAGAACATTTGCTACAACAAACCTTACCTGCGATAGAAGGGCCTCAGCCTTCTCAGCAGGCAGAAGCCGCAGCCCAGCAGTGGCCTTCAGTACCAGTGGGGTGGAGCTCCAGTACTGCTCAGGGATGCGTTCCTTAGCCAACTTCAGCAAAAGAAGAAGGGACTCGGCACCCTGAAGCAGGACAATGTGAGATCAAAATAAAGCAGTGGATTTGAATGTAATAATATATGAAATGGTTCTTTCAAACAAAAACTTAAACAAGCTTACAGCCATATTGAACCTTCAGTATGGCCTGCAAGCACTTGGCCAAAAGCCATTGAATTTTTTAAAACTGCAACTAAGAGGAATTAATCCAATGCATACCTGAAGCCAGCAGCCTTCTCCAGTATAACTAACCAAGTACTACTGAAACTGAGTGAGGGGTTTTTACATTTATTTTTTTTAAACATCAAAAGGGTACTGGCTAAGGGAAAAATAAATTAAGTATAAAAAAAATCCCACTTGTTGCCAGACCCTGTAAAGAGGACAGTAGGAGAAATATAACCATGGGGGTGAAGTCCAATTTAGTATGAGAGATGTCTTGACACTCCTCTTTTGAAAGAGTTTAAGTCATAGGCAGGTGGAAAAACAGACAAAAGAAGAGAGTTCCAGAGTTTACTAGTGTAAGGGATCAAAGAGTGAAGATACTGGTTAACTCTTGCATTAGGTAGATGGACAGAATAAGGATGAGAAGAAGTAGAAAGTCTTGTTCAGCGAGGCATGCAGTTAGCAAGTTCAGAAGAGCAGTCCGCATGAAAATAGCGGTAGAAGATAGATAAAGATGCAACATTGCGGTGGTGACTTAAAGAGTCAAGACAGTCAGTTAGAGGAGGAGAGTTGATTAGGTGAAAAGCTTTAGACTCCACCCTGTTTAAAAGAGCTGTATAAGTTGAACCCCTCAGACATGAGAGCCATACTCCATACATTGGCGGATAAGACCTCTGTACAGAGCAAGCAGCTGAGAGGGAGAGAAAAATGGATCCAGGCACCATAGAACACCTAACTTCTTGGAAGCTGATTTAGCAAGAGTAGAGATATGAAAATGCCAGTTTAGATTTTTAGTAAAGGATAGACCGAGTATGTTTAGTGTGGAGGAGAGGGGAAGTTGAGTGTCATTGAAGAAGAGGGGATAGTTATCTGGAAGGTTATATCGAGTAGATAGTTGTAGAAATTGAGTTTTTGAGGCATTGAACAAAACAAAGTTTGCTTTGCCCCATTCAGAAACTAGTGAAAGATCAGAAGTTAAGCATCCTATAGCATCTCGCCTTGAGTCATTTAATTTTTGGTGGGTTGGGCGTTTGTTGTACAACGTTGAAAAATGCAAGGTGGTATCATCAGCATAGGAGTGGATAGGGCATTGAGTCAGATTTAGGAGATCATTGATGAATAATAAAAGAGAGTGGGTGATAGGACAGAACCCTGAGGATCACCACTGTTGATAGTTTTAGGAGAAGAACAGTGACCGTCCGTCCACTACAGCAGCAATAGACAGGTCGGAAAGGAAACTAGAGATGAAGATATAGAGAGAAGGATAGAATGCACAGGAGGGTAGTTTAGAAATTAAAGATTTATGCCAGACTATTGAAGGCTTTCGATATGTCAAGGCCGACAGCAAAGGTTTCACCGAAGTCCCTAAAAGAGGACGACTAAGATTCAGTTAGGAAAGCAAGAAGATCACCAGTAGATCGACCTTTACGGAAGCCATATTGGCAATCAGAGAGAAGGTTGTAAGCTGATAGATGCCTCATTATCTTCTTATTAAAGACAGACTCAAAGGCTTTAGAAAGACAGGAAATCAAAGCTATAGGGCGGTAGTTAGAAGGATTGAAATACCAAATATGAGGTTAAATAGACACAATAACATACTAGTACTCATTTTAGATAACCTGCAGGTAACATAACATACCTTGACAGGATCATCAGCATAGCTAGAGAGTCCTGGCTTAACTTCATGCCAGAGTTCATCATCAAGCTTCAGTGAATTGTCTGCACAGATGGAAGGTTATTAGGTTAAGGAATAGGTTTGCATTTCAAAAGCAAAGAATTTATATTACATCTCTGACTTTCAGATTATCGTACAATACTGTCAACAAATAAATAAAAAAAATAAAAAAATAAATAAAGTAACATTTATGTTGTATCTTTTTTTACATATTCAAATTAATTATGTATTCATGAATGCATGGTAAGGGTTCATTATATAATTCATAAAATTCCATTGGTTCCATGTAATAAATACCTAACAAGTGGATATACGTCCATGAAAGATAATACTGTACTTGTAATAAGCACTATCAATAGGGCGAATCAATAAATGCTTCATAAATAACCAAAACTGAAATAAATAGCACTATGTTTTAATAGTGTGTATATGCATAATATGTATATGTACAAGAAATCACAATATATGTGCATGATATTTTTCTATTTAGTGTGTGCAATACATAATTATATATATATATATATATATATATATATATATATATATATATATATATATATATATATATATATATATATATATATATAAGTTCTTTTATCAAGACATTGGAATCCTGATTGTGTGTTTTAGTATTCCTCGCAAGTGAGAGGAATACTAAAAGCCACATGAGGAGAGGGGTAACAGCACCTCTCCAGAGAACTTTTATAATTCACAAAACAATAAAGAGGCAGAATCGGTCTATCGTTATTCAATCAAGACGTTTCTCTGCTTCTGCTTCTTTCTTAAATGCCACTTCAAGTATATTGTTGGAAGCAAATTCAGTGTATAGTGTGCAATAATAAACTTGGAATGTGCAATGGTTCCTCATGGAAGCATGTGTGCAAGTTGTCACTTTACCGTTATTGAAATACGAAAAAATTGCAGCTAATTGTGATGATAATCTTTATTTTTGGAAAGTACACCCTTTTACCAAGGCAAAGACACTCTAGTGCTCCCACAAAGGAGGATGGAATGTATTGTACACAGAGTAGTGTAAGAGATGAGCATAGTGGTTACTTCCATGAGTCCCAGGAAGAAAGTTGATGCCTAATGAAATAAGAGAAGCCCTTCCTAGTTCTGCCTGGAGGAAACCTTTCAAGTGTACCCATTATTTGTAGCCTATCTGCTCTAACTAATCTATGTTTGTAATCTATGTTTGTTAGTGACACATATACTGACTTTTTTTAATCTAATGATGACCATCGCCTTTTCAAATTACATCCACGCAGGTTTGCATGAATTGAAACTATCACTGATAAAGTAAAGAAGTATATCATTAAGTTTTCTCATCTTAGTTATCTATGGAATTTCCTATATTATAAAGTTAAAAAACCGAGTCATTCTTATATCATATAACTAAAAAATGGGTAATTCCTATATTATAAAACTCAGAAATATAATCCATTATAGCACCACTTCTTGCCTGCTGATGGAAAGCTGTTTATACAGGTCTGTATATGGAACTCATTTCTATCTATCTATACACCTGGCTTACATCCCCATTATAAGGGGGTAGCCAATACAAGGTATTTAGGGTTCAAGGAGGCTTTACTCTCCCTTCACCATTCTGCACCCTGTCTTTTCATAGGAAAGAATACAGAGGAGGGGCTTCCCAGATCCCTTGATTCCCTATTTGTCACCTTTCACAATCTGCATGGAAATACAGTAGTAGTATTCTTGCAGCCACAGGACTAAAATCCCTCATACACTGAAAACAAATGGCTTGTACTACTTTAAAAAAAATTTGTTACTACTTAAAATGTTTATGGTTGTACATTTTGGTTCAATGATATAAGAATGACTGTATCATAGAAAGCTATTTCAAGTGAATGTTCAGCAGTCACGTAACATGGTGACTGTATATTATTATATTCTGGTAACAAAATACATCAAACTACTGTCTGAATACAGGTAATATTCTAATATTGAAGTTTGCATACAAATAAACTAGAAATAAATTAGTGTCAAGTCTGCATCACAAGTTTTATGCATGCACATTGCTATGAAGTAACAGAAGAACATAAGGTAAGAAGTGTTACAAAAAATCAGTGTGTTGGTGACAGGCAGCTGGATTCATTCAAATTAACACAACAGTTTTCAGTGACATCAGGAGTATTAACTAATGTGTATGTAAAATACCAAGCCATTCATTGGAATAACTGAAGGTAAGGCTAGGAGAAATAGAGGCCAGTCAATCCCACCAGGGACTGAGGTAGCAACGGAGGATAAGGAATGGATAAGAAGGAAGGC
This sequence comes from Cancer borealis, assembly GCA_036785275.1. Classification (NCBI taxonomy): domain Eukaryota; kingdom Metazoa; phylum Arthropoda; class Malacostraca; order Decapoda; family Cancridae; genus Cancer; species Cancer borealis. The sequence goes on along the minus strand of JAXIVD010000220.1, from coordinate 174,441 downwards.
GAAGTTTACCATAGGAAGAGTTATTTGCGATGAAGCTAAGTGGTCCCTTGGCCACCACATTTCTGCCACCCCTTCCACCTGTTAACAGCATCAAACCTGCTTGTACAAAACCAATGATTCCCAGACCCTGCTGGGCACTGCAGATCTTGTCATTAGTTGTCCTTTACTTAAAAAAATCTATTTTACGTTGAATACTCAAAAGAAAAAGCAAACAAACAGATATGATTATATACAGTTAAGAAAATTATTTACAGAGAAAATGTATTGATTTACAATGAGGAGGTTTAACATTTAGGAATAACACATGAGCTTAAATTAGTTACACGAGTAGAGAAGGGGATGATGGTGATTAGTTATAGCACACTACCCAATGCTGTGAGGCAGAGACCAACATGACGAGCACAATGACAACAAAAGAAGATATCATCACATACAAAGGGAAATCACAGGCAATAATAACACCAAATGTACTACACACTACTGAAAAATTACATAGACAATTACATAGATTGATAATCTGCATATGCTAATTCTATTTTTGACTATATCATTTTAAACCAAGTCAAGTTAAGAGTACTGGATTCTCAACATTCTCATGCTTGCATCATTTCCTCTTTAAACTCTACTCCTCAACATCTCGCACTCTTCAGCCACCCATAAAAAGCTTGCACCCTTTTCAACAGAAGACCTCATTTCTTAGTTTCACACACACACACACACACACACACACACACACACACACACACACACACAGACACACACACACACACACACACACACGCACGCACGCACGCCCGCCCGCCAGCAAGCCCGCCCACCCGCCCGCCCACCCCCTCCCACCACACACACATACACACACACACACCCCCACCCCCACATGCTGCCATAACACCATCCTTGATAGGACTGTTAAGTTATAAGCTACGAGGAGCTTCCGCTGGCAGCATGAGCCTCTTAACGAGAAAGAAATGAGGCGTCACTCAAAAAATCTAATCCGCACTATTAACTGGTGGAGGCTAACCATCTAACGCCTTCATTAAGCCTACTGACGCAATAGGTTCAGGAAATTATAAACAAAAAATAATAAATAATAATAATAATAATAGAGGGAAAATTTTACATTACACAAAATTTTAGATGTGCAAACATTCTAGAATACAATATTCGTGTAAATGAGAGGTACCTGTATACTGTTTTCATTTGCTTTCACTGCATTTAACTAGCAAAAGTTTATGCACTGTCATGTAATAAAAGTGGAAGTCCTGAGCTTCTCAGAGATGTAGAATTTTATAGCTGAATAGACTATGATTACCTGCACATGACACTGCACATGGCTGTAAAACATATAACAAGCAACAAAATACAGTCAGCATATAATGTAACTCAAAAAAAGATTATAAGCTGAAGAATTAAGTCCTCTACCTCTTTTTTTTAATATCTATAAACAGCAATGTATAGAGCATAAAAGGAAATCCAGGCACATAAACACACACAAAATTAATATGTAAACCAGTATTTCTTAAATCAGAGGTGTTTGTACTCCCCAGGGATACTGAAATCAGGATTGGGCTTTAACCAAGCACAATGCAACACACTAAGGCAGTTAGGCTACATGAGACATTGCTTTATGAAAAGTGATTTTTATCAACATATATTCAATTTATTACTGATTGGTCTTACTAATTTTCCCTATTAACAATCTTTGATGTCTTTTTTTTGGAGAATTAATTTTAAAAATCATCAAGCAATATCTACTAAACGTATAATCTACAGTCCCGTAGCAAGTGCATTCTAAGTATCCAAATCACGGGGTATGCTGGGTATCTAAATCTGACTTATAAAGAGGAGCTGGAACGGTTATGTATAAGTACAGGGATGCTTGGAAATTATTAAGAAACGCTGATTTAAGTAGATAAGGTTCTCTTTAATCAATGTAGAAAACTTAAGAAAGACTAGAAAAAGCTGAAGCACGATGACTGTTTCAACTGCACATCACTCAGTACTGACCTGAATGACTCTTGAAGAATGTGAAGGCCAGGACCCGAGACCCAGTAGACCCAGCATCAAGGACAACAGCGTGGACTCTGTCCTGCACCCCAAGGGTCACTGAGATACGGTCCAGAGAATTAGTGGTGTGCCCTGCACTCTTTAAAGGCCAAGTATTGTTGAGGGTCACTGGAAGAGGTACAAAACACCATTAGTAATCTTTTGCTGTTGTTTTTGAAATCTTCTTTTATTTAACTGTACTAATTAATGTATTCAGGATGACAAATTTGAGGGACCTTAACTCAGTGGGAAATGTGTGCTTGTCTTTAAAGTTTAAATGCAGATTATTGGAACAAACAGAAGAGTGACATCATCCAGTTAATTCAAGGATGAATCAAATACTGTATTAATACAAGATGAACTCTTACAAAATGGGGGAGAGTGATAATGTATTTTGGAGTAAGAAATGATGGTGTGGATAGTGATACTAATAATTTAATCTAAGACAAATGTCTTTTAACACCTACACCATAAAAAATAAGTTAATCTTACCCAAGATGAGAAGGAGGGTGAGACACAGGACAATGCCATAGAAGAGGAGACGCATCAGCCTGAAGGAACTCATGGTGCCTCCAGAAGGAGTAGCCTTCTCGTGGAGCAGAGGGTCACCTCCAGTCTGTAAGGAAATAACTTACACATGACACCTATCCCTCAACAGAAACCATAACATACACAGGCTACTACAGATGAGAGCAATGGACTCTTACACTCTTCCCTTTCTTAACTACAAGCTCACCAACTTGGGTTTGCAGCTTGCAGAGCGATATTTTACCAAAGAGTACACTAACACAAATTTGTACAACTAATTAAGCAAATACATAGAAACCAAGAGTATTAGAATAGTAACAGCTCTGGGATACAAAGATACAAGTGTAAACTAAGTATCTACAATAATGCTATATGAAAAATCATACAGTAATTGAGTTACTTTAATGATTAACTTACATGGAACAGGAATGCATTAACAGACCATGAGCCATTCCTCTGAGGGAGTTCCATAAAAGAGAAACCAGGAAAGTAAAATGCAAGATTAAAAATATGTATGAATAATAGATGGTGTAAATACCTAGACAACTACAGAAAAGGTACACTAAAATATAGGAGCCAGGGTTGAGTCCAAGTAAATATTCAATGTCAAAAAATTATTTGGCGTTACTTGTGCCTACTTGGACTCAAGACCCCATGTAGTTAAAAATTTTGCACGGACTTTTCATGTAAATCTCTATTTATACAACCAGAATAACTCAACTACATTGATGTGATGTACGGTGAGTTGATGCCCATTAGAGACATGGGATGGGACAAGACAAGGGATTAACAAAGAGGTGGCCTGACTCTTAGTGAGATCATTTGACTGAGGTTGAGTAAGGTAATATATGGTCATTGAGGTTGAATCACAACAGGGAGGAACAGAAAAAAATGGAAATGTAGGCTTTCCTCTGCTCAGGGATGCCATGTTAAAATAACAGGTTAGTTTGTCTAACCATGTCAACTAAGATGCACAGTGCAATGTTTAGTTTATGACTGGAGGTGTAAGGTGAAAAGTCAGGCTGAGAGTTCAAATAATTCAGTATATTATCATAGCAATTTATAGAAATATTCAATTAACTTTGGTAGATGAGGAACATCTACTGAAAGTCTGAATACCAGCATTTTATGTTGATTTTACTTCAAGTATTTCATTGCAATAAATTAGGTGATATTTAAAAATTATGATAAAGATGGACATTCTAAAATGATGAATATGGAATGATATATACCATTTCCACATCTATAAGGAGATCTTCGCCTGTTTGTACTTCCAGAGGCATCGAGACGTGGCGTTTGGAGATTGCATTCCGTGCCCGCACACCATTAACATGATGCATCTTTGTGAAGTCAATGCACTGTGACTCTGACCTTCTCCTTAAATTTCAAATTGTGTCCAAGTAAGATACCTTTCTAATAAAGGCCTAACCTTTTTCCATTCACAGTACAACTATAAATGCAAAGACTGTTAGATCATTCTTTTCAATACTGAAAATACTGTGCTAGTGTTCAGTTGATGGGATGATGAGGGTTCAGTGTTGGTCCTCATACCTTTTGCATTGACATTTTTCTGAAATGTTCGTGACCTTGAGAGTACACTACATCTTAAACAGCTTATAGTATACATTTAACAGCCACAAGAAAAAAATATATCCCAGTTTGAGACCATCAGATTAGAAAATTCACACAAATAGTCTCCCACCCACACAGCTACCTTTGCATCCTCATCACACAATTAACATTTACAACATTATATACAAAGTTACCAAGACAGCTGAGCCAACAAGTACAGAGCTGAAAAGCAAAGTTGGAATCGAGTGCATAAGTGAAGCAATGAGGACAGGCAGATTGTTTTAGTAATGAAATTTACTGATTCCAGCATTTAAATTAAGATAAATTTAATTTTTTACAAAATCTAGGGCGAGTTGTTTTCACAGGCATCAATGACAACTATTATATACAAGTAATTTATTACAATTAAATTTTTTCTTTTCACAAATTCTTACTTATCTTTACAGTAAAAAAAACTATCGCTATAACAAACTCACTGACAGAGTGGGAGACGAAGGTGTATTTAATTATATTTTTATTGCAACTCCAGTTAATCTAATAATACTAGAAGAATAGAGATCTCAGAGAAGAAAAAACAATGAGAGGAGGTGGAAAGTGCATAGTCATTAGTCATATGTAAATATATTATGCAACTCTTTACAATCTTCTTATGTTGATGCAATATCAGATGCAGATAAGCACAAGGTTATTGTCTTTGTCTTTGCACAAAGATCAAGTCATGAATTCACTGATCACAACATCAGTCAGGAGACTGGTGGGATGGTGGCATTGGTACCAAAAGGCACAATAGTTGCCATGCATATGCTCCTTTTCTTAAATATGATTTGCTACATAAAATAAATATGGTTCGTTGAGCACATCGAAAATCAGTTGTAACATATTAAATTATAACGAGGATCTATTCTACTGAGCTTTGTTGAATAATACAAATGCCCATTTTTTACACTTTTCTTCTCCCTCCAACAACGGTCTCTCTACTGAAAATGGGAATTAATGCATGTCCACCATCTAGCAGGAGGTGCCTGCCTCCTATACAAGGCACTTCACAAGATTAATAATAATGGTGGTGCAATTAAAATATCTACAAAACCAAATTCAACCAAATCTTTCAAAAATTTGGTTTGAATTCCAGAATATAGAGAAAACAAGATGGATGTCTGATGGTAACACAACAGCAAGTTCAACTATTGAGTGATAGGCAAATGGAGATAACCAAACTTGACAGTGTCCCTCATTTCTCCATTTCCATGACTCAAGCTTCCATCACTGTAACAGCAAGACTTCCACTATGTCATGCATTTCTTCCACTAACGAGATTCAATCACCTAGAATATTAGGTTTCTGAAAACCTCTTTCACAAATAATATTTTATCATACTGCAATATTCAAGCTGGTTGTCTACTGTAGCTTGCAGAAACAATACGAAAATTAGTTAACAATAATGACCCTTCATAAAAAAAAAAATTTATCTGTCAAAGCTATGTCAAACCATCAAAAAACAAACAGTACGTATATATTTGATATAAGGTTCAAAATATATCAACACCACCACAACGCTACAAAAACTGTCTGAACCCATTTTATTTCACCTTAGCTCTTAACATCCACTAGCTCAGAATGTTTGCTCAAGTGTGAGCACACTTGCAGACTCACAGCTGCTATGGGGCTGCATGACACCTTTAAAAAACATTATTAGTGATTTTTTTTCTGGTGCAATTAATACTCACATAGAAACTACCTATCTTCTGGTTGCCTGATACTTGTTGATCTATATGCCTGTACTCATATAACTTATACAATTAACCTTATATTCTAACCTAGCAATATTTTTTGCTGCCTTTTATTCTAAATCTAATATTATTTCAATATTTTGGGAATAATTATTACTAGCATCGAAACCAGTATAATCATTTAGGAATTTATCTATGAAAAACTTACCACACCCCTTGTCTACACTACTGTTTCAGAAAACTACCTGGAGAGGTCTAAGGGATGAACACAAACAGCTATTATCATCTTACAACCAAAGTTGGGTCCAAGTACATGTACTTAGACTTAAGTACAGATTTTCATGTACTTGTACTTGGAGTTTTAAAAAATCAATGTTTCATGTACTTGTACTTCTATTTAGATCCAAAGTACTTGACAAATACCAAGTACATTCAAGTACAAACAAGTACATTATATTTAATCAAAAGTTATATACTGTATATAGATTCTAGCGAACTTTGTGATGATACTATTGGGTAAATACGTACATTATATGTACATATTCTGCATCAAATTTAGTTTTATTACTGATATGAGAAATATATGGATAGTCTTTAGCATTTGCAGCATAGGGAATATTACTTATTCAAGTTATTCATAAAGTATGTTCTTGTTTTGCAATTCTGTGATAAAAGCAGTGATGTGCTAAAATAAAAGTAGAATCACCATTTACTTTTCTATATCGAATCTCACTTTTTAACAGTGTACTTATTAATGTGTATATATAAACAACTAACTTTTGTGCTTTACAAATCTGTGACAAATATTTTTTCTCATAAAGTACTTGTACTTAAGTACAATGACTTGTACTTGGGTTTGGACTTAAATACATAGTAAAGTGACTGTACTCGTACTTGAAAAATATCCAGGTATTTGGACTTGGACTTAAGTACAGTTGTGTGTACTTGGATCAAACCCTGCTTACAGCAATAACAAAATCAATTATTTGTTTGTGTCGAGGTAAATATCTGAACACCTGAGGCAGTAAAACAAACATTATCATTTTCAATGTTATAAAAAGGTCATGTGCTTTCTATTATATGCACTATTATCAAGGATGACTAATTCTTCACTTCAATAAATGTTAATCGTTACATCAATAAGGGTTATCATTTTCTTGTGGTTCTGGAGTTCTGGACAAAGCATTCTGAATTAGTTTCAAGAAGCAATAAAAACCTAATAACGAAAGTTATCAATAACTGCAGCTTTTGTTCAATGCTATCCAATGCCAATTTATTGAACTTACTGTATAAAATCTAGATATGAAGATTTCTCTTTTCTATCTATCTTTTTCTATTTTCTGACGCCAAAGAGGATAGTCACGGTAGAAGCTTCCACCTCTCCCTATCCATACACTCCCTTCTTACTTGATGAATCCCTCATCCTCTAATAGCAACTCTTTCATGCATGTACTCCTTTACCCTTATCCTTCCATCTTATAACTGGCCTTTCTCTTCTCAATTTCACGTACATATACTTTCTTCACAAACTCTTCACTCTTCTTTACATATTATTTGCATCTCTGTACAATTTTCTTCTCCCTAAATGAATTGATAATAATAATAATATTAATAATAACTATTGTATTTTGCCCGGAGGCACAGACATGTTAATTATTGGTCATGGAACTCCAGCTGACTTTATAAGGAAACTGGATAACAGTAACACTCCAAACTCAGAAAAAGCTAAATGCAAATACCAATAAGTACAATGTAACAAAGAAGTTTCAAAGATGGGAAAGTCAATTTAGTTCTCAATGTGCCTTGCTACTATACTCTTGAAAGAGTCCTGTTGTTAGAGAAGTGAAAAATTCGAGTAGCTATAGAAGACCATTCCATAATTTTTCTCACTTTTGTATATTCTCATGTATTTCTTACATTTTTTCCCAACACACAAATCATCTCATGGTGTTACATTTTATGATGTCCATCACTCTGCAACTCATTTATTCTCTCTTACTTCACATAGAAATCCTTCCATGTATACTTCATAAACTAAATCTAGTCATCCACTCTTCTCACATAACAGACACGTGTCAAATAAGTGATTCCCACGGACTAAATCCTGGACATTCAACTTGTTCCTGATTCTAATTCCGGTTAATAACACGCAAAGCACCAGTTTTGGCGCATATCACGCATATGTATGGAGTTGGCTGATGGAGGGAAGGAAGCACATGTGTGTGAATCAAGTGTAATTCATAGTGTATGAATGTTGTGGTGACAGGTGTACAGTGCTCCCTCCAATTTTACGGTAAATTGGTCTGTTTTATTAATAGAAACATTTTAGCAAAGAAAGTATAACTATATCAAAGGAAAATAAGGAAGTATATCATGAACCAAAAAAAATGGGTGCAGTACTAAATAATATTTTTCAAAAAGTATTATTTACAATAGAATCTGACTCTAAAAACCACAAGGATAAAGTAGAACAAATGAGATGTGGGAAATAAGGATAAATAGAAAAAATGAGATGTGGTTAATAAGGATAAATAGAGAAGAGATAAAGGAAATTAAGGAATTGGATGAGAGGAAAATAATAGGACCAGATGGAATATCAGGATACATATTGAATGATTCTAGACAAGATATGGCTGAGTCAATTAATTATATAATTGAGTGTCCTCTGAAAACAGGAAAAGTCCCTAAAGAATGGAAAAGAGCGGAAATAATGCCCATTTACAAAAATGAAAAAAAAAAAAAAAAAAAAAAAAAAAAAAAAACTATTATAGATCAGTGCCACCAATCAGCATAGTCTGTAATATATGTGAAAACCTTATCAAGAAAGAATGGACGAAATACTTAGAACGAGAAGGAATAATAAGATAGACAATTTGGATTCAGATCAGGAAGGTCATGTGTCACCAACTGTAGAAGTAATATGGTCCCCGTCCAAGAAAAAACGTGTTGAAATCGGAAAGAATACAGAGAATAGCAACTAAGATGGTGACAGATTTGGAGGAATCAACATAAGAGTTAAGATTAAAATAAATACATATGACAACACCATAAGAAAGAAGAGAAAGGAGACGACTTAATTACAATATATAAATTGATGAACAACCTTGAGGAAATAGGTGCCAAAGATCTAATAATGAAAAAAAGAGAAGCTAGAAATTTGAGGGGAGACAAGAAACAATAGCAAAAAGGAATTTGCTTGAACGACACAAAAAAATAGTTTTCCCTAAAGAAGTATAGATACTTGAAATGGACTGAAAGAAGAAGTGACAATGGCAAAAAATATAGTACAACTAAAGGAAAAACTGGATGAATATAAGTACATACAAGACCACATGAGTGTATACAACTAGATAAAATACAACTAGGTAAACACACACACTTTCATTACAATAAAATATTGAAGCAATGTTGTATAAACTTGTATAAACATAAATAATATACTTACACAGCCTATGAACATGCATACATTTATATAAACATCACCCTCAATATCTACGAGAGGCTTCCTATGGCATTAACGGCGTGCTATCTGGTGACACCTGACTTGTCTAACATATTACAATAT
>JAXIVD010000220.1:140000-160000 GCA_036785275.1 Cancer borealis | reverse complement strand
TTTGTAATCTCACTTTTTTTAGTCTTTTAAAGAATACATGATTTTTGCCTATGCCAAGTTTTCTCCTTGTTATCTTCATGAGTTTTCTGATTCTGATTCCAATGTCTTCCTTGTGATACTTTTGAATGTCATTAGTTTTTCTCTTGTTTATGATTTTTGTTAGTTCACTCACTTCTACACAAGGTCATAGTTCAAAAGATGACCTGTCTGAACTCTCAGAGATTCTTAGCACTCCATGCACTGAAGCAGGTCTGGCAGCTGCCATGACCAGTTGCTCCATTGCTACTGCAGACTAGGGGCCATGGTAAGGATGTGGTTTGTATGGTTGTTGAGGATACAACCTACAGCCAGACACCACACCACACTGGTCTTGACAGGGGACTTGCCTAGTTTGGTTGCGTATGTTATAGTGTAGCTCCTCTGATCCTTGAAATATTAAGCCTTAGCACTAAGAGAAGTTTTGTGTTCCTTTGAGAAGGCAGTATATTCTATAGTGAGACACAAATAAGGCTTAGAGTATATGATCAAAGCAAATTACTTACAAGAATTCCCTCTTAATCACAAATATTAATTTTAACATTAGTTGGAGAAAAAAATAAAAACACACACACACACACACATATATATATATATATATATATATATATATATATATATATATATATATATATATATATATATATATATATTATATATGTTCATACATACACACAACTACCTCTCAATTTATGCGAATATTGTGTTCCTGGAGCGTTAGCTTATTTTAAATTTGGCCTAATGTAAATATAATTTTCCCATATGATGTAAATACATGTAAATTTATTCTTTTGTTCGCGAGACACTACATTTTAATGACTAAGACTGAGTTAAATAAGATATGGTGCTGCAGCTAACAAAACAAGTTGTACAATAATAATAAACAAGAAACACTTATTAATTTGCATCACATTGTGTTAATCTAAAGAAATTGGGTAATTAAAGCAAAAATACTGGCTTTTTGATATCGTGTTAAACCAAAATCGCATCTTTAAAATATTTGTAAAATGAGAGTACCTTTATGTGTAGTATGTATACCATTATCATTCATTTATTCATTGAGAGAGAGAGAGAGAGAGAGAATTTTAACTTGTTGCAAATTGCTTATTCTGCTCCTAAACAGTAAGAAAAATCTTTTGGTACAGTCAAGGTGAAAGTGCAGTTAAATGTACATTTTGTGCTCACCCACAGCTGGTTCCTTCCATGCACCTGCCCAGCGACAACAAGGAGGGCATCCAGTCCATCGGCAGCAGTAGCACCAGTGGCAGGATGAACTCCAACGCAGAGCCTGACTTTTCTGAGTTCATGTGGATGGCTGAGGAGGACCTGGAGGCATTTGACCGAGAGGCAAGACTTGTCAAATAGTTTTATACATAGATAAGAGTGACAGTTCAATATATGGATGAGACTGTATACTTGTACCTAATCCCAATGAATTATGGAATACATTTTTGGTTTAGTTTGTATATAAGCAAATGAAATGAAAGTTTGGAAATATATTGTGGCTTGGTAATAATAATAATTTTATTTTTCATGCTGGCATATGTTACAAATACATGTAAATATGCTAGCATGAGCATTAGAAAATTACAATAATTTATAATGGAGGGAAAAAAACTACAACTAATAACAGTAATAAAACTAGTAATAATACTAAAGATAACAATAGTTAATAACAAAAACAGTAATAATAAAAGATATGACAATAGTAGTAATAATAATAATAATAATAATAGTAATAATGATAATAATATGAATAAAAATTATAATAATGATATAGTTTAACACAACTATTAATTACAAATTCTTAGAAATAACCACAGTATACATATTAATAAACAGCATACATGGTTTATTTAGTAAGCCTACGGATGCTGCTGTACCTAGATATACATGGTGTACCTCCTATATGTACATAATATACTTAAGTACAGTTTCACTACTCATTCTTTAAAAACAGTAAGTCCAGCTACTCCTTGTCATATAGAACCACATACATAGGCTGGCTGAGGTTTGACAGTTGTGATGATGGAATACTCAGATTGTTCCATTCTACTCATTCTGAACACAGTGTCGACAGATCACACCCAGACTGTTCACTCCATGTTTGGTGAAGGCCAGGAATAAGCTAATTCATTTGGGTGGCCCAGAAACCTTAAGCCTTGAAGATGATGTTGTGACAAACATTAATATTCCCTGCCTATTTTTGAGACCTAAGTTTGGATGTCAGATAATGGCTTGGTGTTTATTCATGTCAATATGCTTCTGCAGGTACTATGTGAAGTGTCTCAAGTGATGATGGAGGACCCCAGTAACCTCAGAGATGACGAAGAGGAGTTTTTGTGCCGTATGTTGGCTGAGGAGGAAGAGAGAGATACTGTTTATTACCACCAATATTATCAGGACAAGTAAGTACATGAAGAGTGGCATGATTGTGAATACAGACTTTCCTGTTGGTAGTTATGTGTATTTCTAACCATTTAGGTACAGCTAGTTATTAGAGTTACACCAGCCATCATTCCAATGTCCAGTTCTATAGCTTCATCACCTTATCAAAGAGTTTTGTCTCCCCATCTTGAAATTTACTTGTGTTGCTCTGCCATAACCTATATATCAACTGTTCATCATATTTGTACTGTCTCACCACCACTGTATTACTACATTATCTTATCTTCTGTACCTTTGTATGTACATCTTTTGTACTTTTTAAAATCTGAAATCTTACATGAACCATGTTTTTAATTGTAATTGAAGTGATGGTGTTGTTACATTGAATAGTTTTGTGAAATTACTTAATTTGACTGATTATTTTCATAATTTATTCATTCATCATGATTTTCTTTCTTTAGTTTTTCCTGAAATTGTGCTAGAAAAGGAAGAAAATAAATGTTAAAAAGAGGGAGATGTTGGCATTGCACATACAATACATACTGCCGATTATTTTGATAGATGTTTTATTAAATTGCTTATAGACTTTAGCTAGTCTTCTTTTGATGTATAATAGTAAAATATAAAGGAAAAAGTATTATCATACATATTTTCCTAAACAAAAGTTTGGAATTTTCATGTCTTACTACCTTATTTTAAGTGATAGGAATTCTTGTTTAAATGGCCAATAACTGACTTGAAGAATGTAAGCAGCAGTATTCTATAATGGTAATCCAGCTTAGTGTGGATGAATAGGATGTAATATTTCACTATTTTGTCTCAAAAATAAGAGTAGCAATGAAAACTGTGGTGAAAAAGTTGCTCCCATGTTCAGTATAACATTTTTGATGTTTTTCCTCCATCAGGATGAGAAACAATACATCAACAGATCTGGTATCAAGCATGGAGAAGATGGGTGTAAGGGATGATGTGGCAGCAAAGGTAAGTCATGTGTTGAACTGTTATCACACGTCAAATTTTGTTTGCAAAAAATTTGACATTTGTTTTGCTTTTACATGAATTTTTAGATTTTTGTGTGCATATAGTTTGTGTATGAACAGTGACTCATCTGCAATAGTGTCAACTTTATTACTTATAGATTTTTTACCCTTCTAGAGTAATCTGAACCCATATGCTGCTGAATTTGTTCCGGGGCAGAGTGTTTCTCAGCCAGCAAAAACTTCAGTCCTCGTGCAGGGAACCACTAATGGAAAAGACACTTCACCCTGACTGTTTGGTTCTCTTTGCATTTCATGGAGACATTAGCAGTGTATTCTATGGCTGTAATTATAACGGAATGATATTCATACAGTGGAGTCTTAATTGCCAAGCTTGTAAATCTCCAAATATAAGCAAATTTAGAAAGCATTTAGTTTTGCCAAAACTGCTATTGAATTATACATTATTTACTTATTAAATTAACAAACTTTAACAAATAAGCAAATTAATGAGGCACTTGTCTTTCATTTGGAAATGTAGAAGCTTAGCAATGGAAAAGTTAATAAAAAATTAAATATAAATGTATATATTTTAGATTTAGTTGAAACTGCTTAGTACAGGTTATGGAGATGGGGAAAACATGAAAAAATTAAAAACTAAGTCCTTTCCTTGAAAGTCACCCATGTGCAGTGCATAGTTCTTGTAGGCTGTATAAAAGTTCGTAACCTCTAAGGCTTACCTAGTGGTTTTGCCGGTATTGTATAAGTCGGAATCCAATAATGAAGCAGTTGGAGTATTATATATGTATTCTTTTCTATTTTGACAAAGTGAAAAATTCCTGAAGCTGTGTCCTTACAGCAACATGATACTTTCCCCCTTACCAGTGCAGGTTTGAATCTCCTTTGGTATTATTTGAATGGCTTCCAAACTTTTGTTCAGCTCGGATATTTAGGAATAGCATCTATAAAGGAATATCAGAAGTTTTCATAGAAAAAAATAATGTTCAGTATAATGGAAACTATTTACTTCAGTTTGGGTCACTCTTTACTGTCAGTGATGCCTTAAGTAGATTTGCTATATGATAGAATTTTGGGAGAACACTTTTTATATAGATAATTGCATATTTACTAGCAGAAGAGCATAAGTAAAGATTTAAAATTTATCTTAAAACTAGTAAACTTTTTTCTGAGGGAGAAATTTTGTGTATGCTGACACAACTAAATGGGATATTTTTCATCACAATCCTCATAAGTTTCATTCTCAGATTGTTTATATGTATATTTTTCTTCCTCAGTTGCTGTTACTCTTGCTTCCTATGTATCCTTTACCTTGTTTCATGTGTATGTCTCCATAGTACTTCACTATTTGAGATTAGACTTTAAAGTTCAAATACTAATATGCATCAGGTCATGAGGTGACAAACTTCAGTAGTGACTTGGTGTGGGAGTAGCTTGGTGTGTAGATAGTCTTTCACTGCAAGAGAAAAAAAGTTTCACTAAATACTTGTTTTTAAAAATGTTATTAATGTTTCTGGACTAATTGAAGTTTTCTTGACAAACATAAAGATAATCATGTACAACAAACTTTTTTTTTTTTTTTTTTCATGTGACATTATTACTTATTAAACTTATATTTAAATCCACTTGATATCATATTGTAACAAATTGGTTTTATAGAGTAGCTTGGGATTTTGTACATGTGTAATAGTTTAGATAAAGAGCATATTTATCATAGATTTATTACACATACAGTAAATTTCAGTGAATGTTTTCCTCCCCCATTATTAAATTGTGCAAGGATATTCCCTGTGCAAATGGAGTGGTGAGATTTAGTGCAATGGGTAAAAAGAAATATGTTGAGGTGGTTTGGTCATATGGAGAGAAAGAAGAGTGAAAAGTTTGTGAAGAAAGTGTATGAGAGTAAAACTGAGGGTCCTAGGATGACAAAGGCCAGTTGTAAGATGGAAGGATATGATGGAGTACATTCATGAAATAGTTGCTAATAGAGGGGAGAGATTGAACCTAGTTGTATACAGGGGTGCACTCGTGTGGTCCTGTCTCCGTATCTATATTTGTCCAGTTTTTCCTTCAGTTGGTGAACATTCTTCGCCATAATCACCTCTTCCTTCATTTCATTCCAAGTATCTAATTCTTTGGGGAAAACTACTTTTTTGTATCGTTCAAACAAATTCCCTTTTGCAATTTTTTGTTGTCCCCTCAAAAAGTAGTTTTTCTTTTCTTTTCATTATTTTATCTTCTATCTATTGTCTCCAGGTTGTTCATTAATTTATATATTATAGTTAAGTCTCCCCTTTCTCTTTCTTTTAATGTTGTTGGATGCATTTCTTTTAATCTTTCCTCATGTTAGGTCTTCCAAATCTGGCACCATCTTATTTGCTATTCTCTGTATTCTTTCCAATTTCAACACATGCTTTTCCTTGTGGGGGGACCATATTATTTCTGCATATTCCAGTTTTGGTCTAATCAGTGTGTGGATAAGGAGAGGTGGAGGCTATCCACTCTGGAGAGGTGGAAGCTCTAATGCCATGGCCATCCACTTGGGAGAGACTTTAGATAGATTGATAGATGGGGGCCTATGGCTATGTGGTACAGTGCTCGGCTTGTGGCCTAAAGGATACAAGTTCGATACTGGCTCACGGCAGCATAACTTGGCAGAGGTAGTGCTCTATTTAAACCTATAAGAACTATATGGTCTAGTTGTAACATAAGAACATAAGAATTGAGGAGACTGTAAGAGGCCAGTTGATGACCTACACGAGGCAGTTCCTTGTCCCGCACCCTTGGAATAATCCAATATTTATCCATCCCACCTGTCATCCCTATCCATACTCTGATCCAACCATCTTTTAAAGCTACCTATTGACTCAGCACTTACTACGTGTCTACCCAGCCTATTCCAATTGTTCACCACTCTGTTAAAGAACCAATATCTACCTAGGTCTCGTGAATCTAAATTTTTCTAGCTTGTCCCATTTCCACGTGTCCTATCCTGACCACTAATTTATATATCCTGATCATGTTTCCCTTATTAACTCCTTTTACCCATTTGAAAATCTCAATCATATCCCCTCTTGCCCTCCTCTCTAGGGAGTGGAGATTAAGACGTTTTAATCTATCTTTGTAGGGTAAATTTCTCAGACCCTGAATCATCTTGGTCATTCTCTGAACTGCATCCAAGGAGCCTATATCCTTCCTATAATAAGGGGACCAAAATTGAGCTGCATAATTTAGGTAGGATCTAACTAGCACTAAATACAACCTCAGATTGACCTCAGAACTCCTATTTGTCACACACCTGATAAATCCCAGTATCTTGTTGGCCCTATTTCTAGCTATAATACACTGTTCCCTGGGGTGCAAGTCACTGCTTACTTGACTCCCAAGTCCCTCACACTATATGACCTTAATAAGGTAGTGTCATTAGTGTGTAGTCTACAGGCCTATTATGTTTGCCTACGCTCATAATGCTACTCTACAGCCTATTTAAGTCACCCTGCAGCATCCTAGCATAGTACAGTGGTCTAGCGCTCAGGTATGCGAGCCTAGAGTCCCGGGTTCAAATCCCTGTTATACGCTGACCACTTTCCATTCTTTGATATCACTGCCGAGTGGCCAAATTGCTGCCAGACTGTCCTCAGACGGGACTAACAACGTTTATATGCATCTGAGGCTGTAGCAGTGATTAGCCTCGCACGTTTTCAACGTGTTCACGAGAGAACCTAAACATTTGAGGCGTCACTATAAAAATCTGTAAACCTGCGTCAAATAACAGGCGAGGCAAGTCCATCTGTGCTTCAATAAGCCTACTGGTGCCAACGGTTAATGATATATATATATATATATATATATATATATATATATATATATATATATATATATATATATATATAAAACTTTACTGGTCTTCCTATCTTTGTGTCATCAGCAAATTTACTGATATCACTGTTTATTCATGTCTCTAAGTCACTTATATAGATTAGGAATAACAACGGTCCTAGTACTGATCCCTGTGGTATCCTACTAGTGACATTACCCCATTCTGATTTCTTCCCATTAATCTGCACCCTCTGTTCCCTACTAGTAAGCCATCCCCTAATCCACTCTAGTACCTTCCCACCTATGCCTTGACTTTACTTAACAGTCTCCTATGGTCCAAATAAACTATATACTCGTCCTCCTTATCTATGGTTTCAAATATTTTCTTATAGAAGGATAATAAATTTGTCAGGCAGAACTTCCCCTTGCTAAAACCATGTTGACTATGTCTAATTAGCTTGTGTTCAACTAAATGTTTTCTTATTGTTCTTGCTATGATAGCTTCTAACATCTTGCCTACCATTAATGTTAAACTAATTGGGCGGTAGTTACTACTTTCTGCTTTATCTCCTTTCTTGAATATAGGAACTACATTTGCCTGCCTCCATAACCTGGGAACTACTACTGTGTCTCGGGATTTTCTGAAAATCATCGCAATGGGTTCAACAAGTTCTTCTCTACATTCCTTAAGAATCCTCGGAAAAATGTTGTCTGGCCCTGGAGATTTAGTCTTTTTAAGTCTATCTAATTCCCTACTTATGACTATATCTCTTAATTTATCAACCTCTTGTCCCCTAAAGATTTGTACTGACTCCAGTTCCCTATTCGACTCTTCCTGAGAAGATACGGACAAGAAGTATTTACGTATTTAATTCCTTATTAATTTCCTCGCCATTTTCTATCAAGCTGCCATCCATTCCTTTAAGAGGTCCTATTCTTTCCTTTGCTTTAGCCTTGTACAACTGATAGAATCCCTTTGGATTCTTCTGGGCATCCCTAGCTATCCTACCATCATAATTCCTCTTTGCGGTCCTATTATCCTTTTTAACTTTTCTAGCTAGGTCATTATACTGCCCTACTACCTGTAGTTCTCCCCTTTTGATTCTATAGAGTTCCCTTTTTAATCCAATTTCCCTTCTAATGCTGCTGTTCATCCATTTTGGATAATTTCTATTTGACCTAATCCTCTTTGGTATATACTGTTCCTGCCCTGTATGCATTTCCCGAACTATGCTATTATAATGCAATTCTACCTCAATATTTTGATCCTCCTCTCTGCCTACTCCTATTTCCTCCCAATCTATACTCTGCAGGTGGTGTCTGTGGCCCTGGTAATTGGGTTTTCTAAAATCTGGTACTAAAGCAGTGTTTTGTTCTACCTTCCTCTTTGCATTAATCTTGAATCTAATTTCATGGTGGTCACCAACATCAAATCTAGCTCCTATCTCAACGTGAATGACCAAAGTTTCATTATTCGTGAAGACCAGATCTAAAATTTTTCCCTGTCTCGTTGGTTGCCTTACAAGTTGTATGAAAAAACCATCCTGGACATTTAAGAATTCCTCTGAGCTCCCATCTCCTGTCATACTACCCCAGCCTATTCTCCTATAATTAAAGTCCCCCATAATGCACACATTATTATACCTAGATGCCCTTGCAAGCTCCTGCTTCAGGGGTACACTATATAGCTTCTTCGTCTAAATCCGGAGGCCTATATATAATCTTTACAACAAACTCTTTTCCTCCTATAATAATGTCAATCCATAATGATTCCGTATTCCTATCTGTTTTTATTGTGTTAATGACATAGCTATTTAATGTGTTTCTAACGTACAGTGCCACACTTATCCCTCTCCTACCTTCCTTATCCTTTTTAACCCTAAAAAAACTATATATATATTTACCTAGTTTGGGGAGATTACTTAATTACCTTTGTAGATAGATAGATAGAACATTCAGATGGTGTCCTAACCTTGTGGGGGGGTTTTTCTCCTCCAAATCAAGGTGAGAAACTGGTGAAGAAAATCTCGCATTAAAAAGGTGTCATAGAGAAATTACTTTTTTTTTTGTGTTCACACCTCACCTCACCTACTGGAGATCGGGCACATGGTACGCATTGATGACAACAAGGTAACAATTATTATGTTACTTTTGCAAATTCACTGTTGGGTTTTCAGGAGAGAGAGAGAGAGAGAGAGAGAGAGAGAGAGAGAGAGAGAGAGAGAGAGAGAGAGAGAGAGAGAGAGAGAGAGATGTACGTCCCAAAAGGTAGCCAGGTACAAATCGACTTATTACATAAGAAATGCCATTAGATTAATAGAAATATGTAGTTCAGAGAGTGCAAATGTGGGGATATATACTTTAGCAACAGTCCACTATAACTCCACTCTCTTCCATTACAAC
The DNA here is from genome assembly GCA_036785275.1 of Cancer borealis. NCBI lineage: Eukaryota > Metazoa > Arthropoda > Malacostraca > Decapoda > Cancridae > Cancer > Cancer borealis. Next base: position 150,359 of record JAXIVD010000220.1, on the reverse strand, counting down.
CAGTTTATTCGTACTTGATGTAGTAGAGTATATAGTACTTAAACAATTAGGCCTACCTGTTGCATTGAATGCCTTGACGATCTCCTCCCAGGCTTCAGTCTTGCGAGCCACGATTTTTGCATCAGATCGCCGATCATTAACAACTGCATGGTGTCCCACGATATGTCTTACCAAACTCCACCTCAGAGTCAATCTTGAGGTGGTCGGTTCAGGATTGGGGCAGTAAGCCTGCGCTGGCTCATATAATGCCCCCCCACTTGCCTTATCAATGGGTCAATCTTTGCCTTAAAACTATTCACTGATTCGGCCTGTACTGCTTCTCTAGGCAGGTTGTTCCACTCATCAACAATTCTGTTTGCAAAGTAATATTTCCTAATGTTTAGTCGTGGTCTTTGCTTAAAAATCTTATATGAGTGGCCTCTACTTTTTCTGTGGTCCATGATAAAGAAATCATCCCTTCTTAGCCCCTCCAGTCCTCTCATTATTTTGAACACTTCAATCAGGTCACTTCTGAGCCTCCTCATCTCTAAGGTCACCAAGCCTGTCTTCCTGAGTCTCTCTTCATAGCTGAACTCTCCCATACCATTGATCATCCTTGTCATTCTCCGCTGCACTTTTTCTATGTTGTCGATGTCCTGTTGATAATATGGTTTCCAAGCTTGCTGGCAATATTCCAAGTGTGGACGCACCAGGGATTTATATAAACACACTATATTGCTATATTGTTTTTATTCTTATATTCTATAGTCCTCCTGATGCTTCCCATCACCTGGTTAGCTTTTTTAACTATATCTGCAATATGTGCACTCGGACTTAATGTCTCGTTTATTTTCACTCCCAAATCCCTCTCCTGGTGTTCATTCACAATCTCCTGATCCCCCAGTCTGTATGTGTGGTTCTTGTTGCCGTAACCAATGTGGATGCATTTACATTTTCCTACGTTGAACAACATTTGCCATTCCTCTGACCACTCATATAACTTATTCAGATCTTCTTGTAGACCATTAACTTCTCCTTGGGTTGTTACTTTTCTAAAGATTTTTGTATCATCCGCAAATTTCAAAATGTGTGAGATTATATCGTCGTCCAAATCATTGATGTATATGGTAAACAGAATGGGTCCCAACACAGATCCCTGTGGCACACCACTCTTTACTGGCCTCCACCCCGTTTCTTGTCCTCTCATCACAACTCTTTGTTTTCTATCTTAGCCATCCTTCAATCCACCGATGTATGTTGCCTCCAATTCCGTGAGCTTTAATCTTCTTCATTAACCTCTTATGTGGGACCTTATCAAAAGCTTTAGAAAAGTCTAGGTACACCACATCGACTGGGAACCCGGAGTCTATATCGGCAGTAACTTTTTCTAAAAAAGTCAACAGGTTAGTTAGACAAGATCTCCCTGGCATAAAACCATGTTGTGAATCCTTTATAACTTTCTTATCCAGCAGGTGTTCGAGAATTGCATCTCTAATCAGTGACTCCATCATCTTACACACCACTGAAGTCAAGCTCACTGGTCTATAATTACTTGCCAGTCTTTTTGATCCTTTTTTAAATATCGGTGTTACATTCGCCACCTTCCAGTCTTCTGGTAGCTCTCCTGTTTCAAAACTTTTTCTAAATATTAGACTTAAGGGATATGCCACACTCCCCTTCAAATTCTTGATCACTGCTGGATGTATATTGTCCTTACCCGATGATTTTTCTGCTTTCAGTCCCTTAATTTTCTTTGTTACCGCCCCAACAGACAATTCCACCTCTTTCAACATGTGTTCATCTGTAACAACCTCTCTAGGTTCTCTTATATCTTCCAATGTCTCCTCAGTATAAACAGTTGAAAAATATTTGTTCAGGATTTCCCCCATCTCTTTATCATCATATACTAAGTTGCCACTTTCGTCTTCCAGTGGTCCAACATTTTCCTTTGCCTTTAATTTGCTGTTTGCATATCTGTAGTAAGCCTTGGGGTCCTCCTTTGCCTTCCCAGCTATCTTCTCTTCACATTTCTTTTTTGCTTGCCTTATTAATTTTCTTGTTCTATTCATGGCATTCTTGTAGTTCAAGTAGTCGTCATAACACTCAGTTTCCTGGTATCTCTTCCACCAACGTAGTTTGTTTCTCCTTGCTTGATAAATCCTGGTATTCCACCACAATGGTTTTCTCTTCCTTTCATTTCTGCATCTCACGGGAACATATACATTAACTATTCTCTGGAATTCCTTCCACATTCCAGACACATTTTTTCCTTGAAAAATCTCTCTCCACTTAATCTTGCTGAACTCCTTCCTCATGTCATTGTATTTTGCTCTCCGATAATCATAATAATACTGGTTCCATGTATCTTTTTCGGCTCCAATATTTATATTGAAATTCACAATATTATGGTCACTTGATCCTAAAGGAGCAGACACATATACATCCTTTACTAGTGCAGGGTGAGAACTCAACACCAAGTCCAATATGTTCTGTTCTCTTGTGGGCTCCTTTACATGTTGCGTGAGAAACTTGTCCATCACCAAGTCCAAAAACTGTTGACCTTCAGGATCAGCATGCAGTAGTTCCCAATCAATAGTACTATAGTTAAAGTCCCCACATACAACAACTTGATCATAGCAGTCACAAATTTCAGTGATTCTCTGGTGTAAGCTAGCCTTCTCCTCTTCATTGGTCGTTGGGCTCCGGTAGCAAACTCCAACCACTATATCACCATCATTCACCCTTATCTTACACCAGACTGATTCTGTGTTGTCATTCATCAGTTCATCTAATGCAGTGGCTTTCAACGCTTCTCGTAAGTAAGCTACACAACCTCCACCTTTCCTTCCTGATCTATCTTTCCTTATTATGTCATAACCCGGGATGGCAATTTCTGCTTGTTGTATATGTTTATTAGTTCATGTCTCAGTTATTAGGACAACATCGGGATCCTCTTCATACACCATTGTTTCAAGATCTACAACTTTATTTACTATACTTCTAGCATTTAGCAACTTACATGCAAAGTCCCCATTTTTCTCTTTTGTATTTTCTTTTTTTCTTTTTGTCCCAAAATCATGTTGTCTATTTACAATATTTACACTTTGGTTGGCTTCTCTATCAGCTAAGCCTAGGAGACTCTTGATGTTGGGTCCCTCTGGCTCTGCCTCCTGAGTCCGTAAGGCATTTGTTCTGCGACATTCTTGGTCACTATTTCCCCCCTTCTTATTACTAAGTTTTTTTTCACCATGGGCTCTTCTCTCTTTCAACTCTTTCCTTAACTCAAAGTCCTGCTCTCTCTCTGCCTTAGTCATGTCCTTGTCTATAAATACCTTCTGCCATGGTCCCTTGCCTCCAAGTTTCTTAGCATTCCGCAGCACCTTTTGTTTCTGATAAAAGCTTCCAGTCTTCACAATCATTATCTTAGTCTTGTCGCTACCTTCTCTCTGAGGTAATTTAATCCTCTCAATTCTGTTAATCTCCACTCCTTCCACCTCCAACACATTCTTCAACAAATGGTCCACCACCTGTTCATCACTCTGCATTCCTCTTATACCAAGTGGGTCGTTCTCATACTCAACATCATCAATCTCATATATTCCCTTGATAACTAGGTTACATTCTTTGACTTCTTTCTCCTTAGCCTCATACACTTCTGCTCTAATCACTTTTCTAATTTCCTCTCTAAATGGCTCACTTTTCATATTTTCTATATTGTCCAGCCTGTTTTCCACTTTTTCTACTCTCAACTGTAACTTTTCATTACATTCCTTCAAATTATTCAAATTATCTGTTAGCACAGCTATTCCTTCACTTGAGAGTGGAGGAAGCCTACTTCTGCACTGTAAGTCCATGATAGTGGGAAAACTTGGAAGCACTGCACCGTCCACACGTGGTACCAGCCAGCGTTGTTGTGTTATTGTTTATATTTTCGTGCCTCGCCGACATACCAACTACACGAACGTTTCTCATTTCAAGAGCACAGGGCTACCAACTGTAAACTTTTCCTTCCATTCCAAGGAAATCTTTAAGCCTAGTGAGGGGAAGGATAAATCCTTAGAGAGGAAAGCTTTTTGTAAGGAAAGAATGATTTCTAAGAATACCAGCGTAAGCATAGTGAGGGGAAGGATAAATCCTTAGAGAGGAAAGCTTTTTGTAAGGAAAGAATGATTTCTAAGAATACCAGCGTTACTAACGCTGGTATTCTTAAAAATCATTCTTTCCTTACAAACATTTTTCCTCTCTAAGGATTTATCCTTCCCCTCACTAGGCTTAAAGATTTCCTTGGAATGGAAGGAAAAGTTTACAGTTGGTAGCCCTGTGCTCTTGAGATGAGAAACGTTCGTGTGGTTGGTATGTCGGCGAGGCACGAATATATAAACAATAAGACAACAACGCTGGCTGGTACCACGTGTGGACGGTGCAGTGCTTCCAAATTTTCCCACTATCATGGACTTACAGTGCAGAAGTAGGCTTCCTCCACTCTCAAGTGAAGGAATAGCTGTGCTAACAGATATCGTGGGACACCATGCAGTTGTTAATGATCGGCGATCTGATGCAAAAATCGTGGCTTGCAAGACTGAAGCCTGGGAGGAGATCGCCAAGGCATTCAATGCAACAGGTAGGCCTAATTGTTTAAGTACTATATACTCTACTACATTAAGTACGAATAAACTGGTTGTAACGGAAGAGAGTGGAATTATAGCGGGCTGTTGCTAAAGTATATATCACCACATTTGCACTCTGTGAACTATATATTTCTATTAATCTAATGGCATTTCTCATGTAATAAGTCGATTTGTACCTTTATTTTTTGCATTTCTATAAAAACATATTTGTACCAGCTTATTCAAGCTCATGAAATTGTTTGGGAATTGGTGAGCATGCTCTGCCCTTCTCCTTTGTTATATACCTGTACTACAACAATTTTTTTTAAATCTTTTTCATTTAGGTGTTGGAAAGCAGCCAAGGACAGGAAAGCAAGTTAAGAAGATCTGGGATCGCATAAAATCTAAGTAAGCAGAGCTATATTTATTTGAAAATTTTGGTTACTAATTATAATGTATTATTTACTATTTTTCATTGCAGTGAATTAGGCAGCCTAAACCATAACTATAAGATAGCCTATTCAGAGGAAAATAAAGATAGCCAGTGTGTCCTTTTTTGGGGGGTGAAGCTATGAAATCCCTAAGCACAAAATTCCATCATATGCCTAATTTCATTTCATTGAAACTAATGTAAGCTGTTTCTTGCAGGGCCAAAGATGAGTATGATAGCTTCAAACCGCAAGTTAAGAAAACTGGTGGTGGCCCTCCTGCTCCTTACCCAGATGGAACTGCAAAAGTTATAGACCTCATTCGGGGAGAGTTAGATGATGTTGGAAACATTTTTGATTCTGATTCCCCAGATCTACCTCCAGTTGATGAATTAAAAAATACAACAGAATCTGTACCTGTAATCAACATTGATGAATCTGGCCTAGAGTATTTTGATAAAGATGATATGGTACTCCCTGGTTGTTCAGATTCCAGCATGCAGCCTTCACAACAAATAGGCAATACAAATACTGTTTCTCTTAAAAAGGAAATGAAGAGTTTTCATTCCACACCTAAGAAAAAGAAGTTATGCAGAACATTAAAACTCACCACAACTGAGAATGCCCAGGATATACTGACAAAAAAGAAAGCTGAGTTTTATGAGAAAGCCATGGAGATAGAGGCAAAAATATTACAAGAAAGATTGACAGAGGCACAGGTTAAGAGAAAAGCAGCAGAATATGAATCAAAGATCAAGATGCAGGCTGCAGATTATGAACTTGAAATTTTAAAAATTAGAAAAGAAAAAGAACTCTTTGAGTTGAGGAAAGCCAAGTCTGCATTTGTTGAATTGGGAAGTACTCCTGGGGAATATTGTGACAAGTGATAAGATAAACTTTGTTGTAAAATAATATGGAATACAATGTAAAATTTTGATTGTAAGGTATGCTGGGCTTTGTTCCAACAAAGCCCAGCACACCAAGGTACAATAACATTCTGTATTTCTTATACTCAGGTGCTTCATGTACAAAATATTTATACCACATTACATTAAGTATGCCTGATTGTGCTATTTTAATTTATTTTTCCTTTGACCACTTTCAAAGTTAGGAAGCAATAATAATGGGAATATTTATAAAGTACTGTTCTTTTATTGAGGGCTCAATTTTTTCATAAATATAAAAAACAGATATAGATATGGACCTAAAATAGTGCATAAATTTACAATGACAAATTGTAAATTACAGAAGGATATGGTAAGGTAAGGTAAGGAGCTTTTTCAATCCTTCATCCCACTCCTCATATTCTTTTCCTGGAGATCTGCCTCATAAGCTGTATCAAAAATAGTTATTAATGATATTCTTCCTCTTTGCCTGGCCCTGTATATTTCTATTTGCATTGTATACATCATCAATATGCTGTTCCACATCATTCACTTCCACCATTTGCAATGGATCAATAATTTTTGTGGCCACAGCTAAGTTATGAAGAACAAAACATGCAACGATTATTGCTTTAGTTGTGTCTTGGTTCGTTCTCATGACTTTTCCCAGATATGCAAATCTTTTCTTCAAGACACCAAAAGCTCTTTCTACTGTATTTCTTGTTCTAATATGACTAACATTATACCTCTCCTCCTGAAGGCTCTGTGGGTTTTGCAGAGGTGTAAGTAGGTATTTTCGGCATGGATAGCCACTATCACCAAGAAGATGACCCGGGTATTCCCCCGTCTCCAGTGACCGACATATCTGGCTATTCCGAAAAACTCTGCTGTCATGTACACTTCCTGGCCAACGTGCAACAACATTAAAGAACTCTAAATTTGGTCCACAAATTGCTTGTACATTAAATGAAAAATAACCTTTTCGACATCTAAATTACTCTGCATTGTTGCACGATGGCTTTAGAATAGCAATGTGCGTACAGTCAATGCATCCTATGACCGCAGGCATCCTTGCTATTTTGTAAAAATCCTGCACTACCGTCTGGAGTTCCTGTCCTTCGGGAAACTTCACATGTCGAGGCCTCAGTCCCGCTATACTCCTGGCTACTTGTGAGAGGCATCTGCTAGTAGTTGTTTGGGAAACACTGTAGCAATCACCCATGATGTTTTGGTTACTTCCTGTTGCCATGCAACCAAGTGCAATTAATATTTGGAGATGAGGGGGAACAGGTGATCCTGGAAAAAAAAACCAATCATTATTAGAGACAATAGTATACATAATGACAGAGGGTACAGTATAGCAAAGAAGCTTTGATAAATATTAGCCATAAATGGAACTTGTAGACATTTGGAATTAAATTCAAAGTTTCCTCAAAATGTAAAGCAAACACTTGAATGACTAGTGAAAAAAAGTACATAAATATAAAAAAATAATAGTGAATCAGTTTACACACAGGACCCAAGCAAGAGGTGGAACCAAATGACTATTAACGTCCAAGCTCCCAGGGTCTCAGGAAGGAAATCCTACTGTTTTTGTGTACTACAAATAATTTTATTTTGCTATAATTGTATGATTTTCACAGGTCTGCTTGACACAAGTCAAAATTGACTTACCTCTCCGATCAACTGTTGTTACTAGTTGATGTTCAAGATCATTGATTAGATTCTGGACAGTGTTTTTGTGAAGTCGGAAGCGTTCTACAAACTCCTCTTCCGTCATTGCCTGGAATGGATCCATCCTGTCGACAACGATCCTACGAGGGCGACGTACTCGTTCCTCGTTGAGGCGATTAGCCATTTGTTCCCAGCGGTCATCAACACCCCATTGAATATCCATATGAGGCAACTCCAAGAAAGGCCGTGATTGATCCATGCTGTGTTGTCCTAGAAATAACATAATTGTATTATATAACTATGAAGAAAAAAGGGTGAATAATATACAAAATTCACCCAGCAAGTGCATACTTTTGCAATTACAACATATCCATCTTCATATAAAGTATTTCTGAAAAACAGGCCCTTCTGGATATCTCAAAAGTTTTTGATGTTCAAACACAGAAAGAAATGCTTTGATAAGCAATACTTACTAGAGACGATAAGTGTAGTATTGTAGTTGTTGCTTATGGCAACGAGGGATGCACGCCCACCGCCCCCAGCAGGGTGGACAGGTCCAAGATGGTGATGTTTAGGGTGAGTTAGCTTCTCATAAGTATTCGGTGGGAATATGGCGGATGGCTGAAGCGTTTTGTTTACACATTCGCATCTATTAATCAGGCGTTACTAGTAAAGTCTTGACAAATATGAAAGAAATGCCTCATATATTTACTAAACTCTCTTTCCTTCGGTGATATGATACTGTTGCACGTCTTTCCAATATATTATGATATTATAAAGAATAAATCAATAATACAAGATCAAATACAACGAAGGAATTATTGAAAGGATAGGGTAAATTTTTCCCTGATGTTCCAATAATATACTCTATTCAAGGGAAGGAATTCACGGCCGGGAGAAGAAAGAAATCTTTAAGAATAGAAAATTAGTGATATATTTCCTTCCCATGCTTTTTAAGGGAAAGTTTTGTTTAAGAATACCAGCGTAAGCCTAATGAGGGGAAGGAAAAATCCTTAGAAAGGAATTTTTTTTGTAAGGAAAGAATGATTTTTAAGAATACCAGTGTCTCTACGTAGTACGTGTGTGCGTGTGTCGTGTGACTCAGATTCGGATAGTGGACGTGACGTGAATCTGGTTTTGGCTCTTTTTTGGCGGCCTATCACAGACGTCCCAGCCATATATGTTAGTTTGTTCGTGTGTGTGTGTGTCAACTATACGTATCTGACGGTACTCGGGACAGAGAACATAAGAACATAAGAATTGAGGAGACTGCAAGAGGCCAGTTGATGACCTACACGAGGCAGTTCCTTGTCCCCCACCCTTAGAATAATGCAATATTTATCCATTCCACCTGTCATCCCTATCAATACTCTCATCCAACCGCCTTTTAAAGCTACCTATTGACTCAGCACTTACTACGTGTCTACCCAGCCTATTCCAATCGTTCACGACTTTGTTAGTGAACCAATATCTACCTAGGTCTGTACTGAATCTAAGTTTTTCTAGCTTGTATCCATTTCCACGTGTCATATCCTGATTACTAATTTCTAAAACCTGATTAATGTTTCTCTTATTGATTCCTTTTACCCATTTGAAAACCTCAATCATATCCCCTCTTGCCCTCCTCCTCTCTAGGGAGTGGAAATTAATGCGTTTTAATCTATCTGTAAGATAAATTTCTCAGCCCCTGAATCATCTTGGTCATTCTTCTCCGGACTGCCTCCAAGGTGCCTATATCCTCCTTATAATAAGGGGATCAAAATTGAGCTGCATAATCTCCTCGATCTCCAGAAATGATACTTCGGACGATGGTGCAGCTATAGCTACTGCTCCGATTTAAATAGTTTTTGCAGAAAGATCGTAAGGACTCGAAAATACTCGTAACTAACTGGTAACTGTTCGTAACAAGACGTAAACAGGTCGTAACTAACACGTAAAAGCTTCGGAGAATAGTAGCATTCCGTAATATACTCGTAATAATCCGTAAAAAACTCGTAAAATACCCGTAAATTGCTCGTACTTATCCGTGACAGCTCGTAACAAATCTTGGAAATTTCCGGTAAATACATCGTAATAATCCGTAATAAACCGCAAATAGCTTGTAATAACTCGTAACAACTCTTAAATTGGTCGTAAAAGTGGCCAAATCGTAAGGATCTGTGAATTTGTGCGATTCGTAAGAACTCGTAAGAAAAATCCGTGTATGTGAAAAGGGTATTACACAGTAGGCTTCAGAAGTGAAGTGGGTTGCTAATGAGGTGAACAAACAATACATTGACTGACAGCTATGACTGTGAAAGAGGTAGGCGTGCAAGAGGTGATGTCATGTTTTCGTTGAGGGAACAAATACCGCGGCGTGTGGCATCTATTGCAGAAAGGGATCATGAGGCCGGTGACCCCTGCACCCAAATATTTTGCAATAACCAGGAAAAGAGAAAGTAAGAAGTTGGCGCATTAATAATTAAGTGAATGAAAATCTAATGCATACGTTCATAAGAGAAAAACTTTCAAGTATACCTAGAAATACATTGTTAATTGGCATAATGTGATAAAAAGAAGAGGAAGAGAGAGAGAGAGAGAGAGAGAGAGAGAGAGAGAGAGAGAGAGAGAGAGAGAGAGAGAGAGAGAGAGAGAGAGAGAGAGAGAGATACTACATTACATAAGAAGATCTTTTGGATTATAACTAGACTACATACTACATTAATAGTAGCTACACTACGTGTAAAAGAACAGGATCGAACATAACAAGGCACTCTCCGGGATCTCCGAAATATATTTCGAAGGCCC
>JAXIVD010000220.1:122500-135000 GCA_036785275.1 Cancer borealis | reverse complement strand
TTTCAATATTTCATTTGAGGATAACATTTAAAACAATGTTCAGATTAATTTTATTAGTAAAAATGGTGGTGTTCGGAACTCCCCCCTATAGTGGGGGTGATCCGAAAAGTCGTACCCCTTTGAAAAAACCTTTTAATTGTGAACCGTATATATTCCTTAGTTTAAAAAAAAAAAAAAAATCTCCAAGATAGCCTTGTACCAGAGGTATATTTTCCTACCAACGTTTTTCAATAAAGTTATTTTTCTGATTTTTAATGAATATTTTTCCCTTAGTAGTTCGGATTACCCCCACCTCACCCTACATGAAGAAAGTGTTGAACGCATCCATGCACGTTTTTTTTCAGCAAGTTATGCTCGTTTTCGATGGACAAGACACATCATGCAATACAGAGAAGCTAATACTTGCCTGGATGTTGGAGTCATATTTGTTTACTGAGGACGAAAACAGTGTAGACGAACAGCTGTGTGTGTATATGACGACGCGCGCTCCAGAAATTGTCGATAACGACTGCTTGTGTGTAGGGATGAAAGTAAGATTAGATTCTTACAGATAATATCTCTTCCCGGTACGGCGTATCACTGCGTACCGGCTTACTTTCGCTCCTCTCCCTAACTTCACTGTATATAGACAAGTTTCCTATGTCCTCTTCCTCCATGCGATGCGATGCGATGAGTTTCGGGGGATTGCCTTTGCTACGGCCCCCCTGATGTGTTTTCTTTTGCGTTTGCTGATACCTTTGTAATTTCCTCTTTCCTGTTCCTTTTTATTGTATTTTCCTTTAGACACTTTTTTCCAGTTCCTTATTTCTTATTTTCCAAAAGTTATATAGCACTTCTTTAATAAGTCCCACCTCATTCCTGTGATTGAACTCAAATAAAATCTTTCCTATTATTTGCTCATTGTTTTCCTGATACGGTTGTTGCAGACCCAAAATTTTATTTCTCTCTTCCCTGTATCCTGCACAAAATAAAATAAAGTGCTCTAGATTTTCAGTTTCATCACCACAAACTGGGCATATGCTACCCTCTCTTAAAAACCGCATACGGTTATGTAATGGGAGGCTGTTTGTTCTGGCTTGGAAAAAAGTGATCGAATTTGGTCTGTTATCATACATATAATCCACTTGTCCAACCTTTTCTTTATTTTGCCGATATATTTCTAAGCTTGATTTTTGTGCCATCCCTTCTTTCCATTTCATTGTGTGCCATTCCAGCAAGCTCTTTTCTAATTCTGATCTTTTAATTTCTTCAAGTCTTCGGACACTGACTCCTTAAGGTATCCAAAATGTTCATGCTGTCTTCAGACCATGTATCAGCTCTGCACACTATACTATTCCTTATTATTTGTTCTACTAATTCATTTCTTCCTCCTTTCAGTATACTTTGGATATATGTTAGTTTGCTTTTCATTATTCTTGTTTCAAATAGTGATGAGTGTCCAAACAACCTACTTTTCCTCTTCTTGTGGTTTGTCTAGTCTACATCGGTTTTGTGGACATTGTTATATATTATTTATTTGTTATTATTAGTGTGTCATATATTTTTATTGTTGTTAATTAATTTGAAGAGTTTTTTGTGATAAATGATTTTTATATTATTGTTTTATTAATTATTTTATGTATTTGTTTATTTTCATATCATCTTTTCGTACGTTTTGTTGACATTGTCGTACGTTGGAAATGTTTATTATTATTATCATTATTACTATTATTATTATTACTATTATTATTATTATTATTATTATTATTGTTATTATGATTATTATTTTTATTATTATTGTTATTATCATGATCATTATTATTATTATTATGATTACTATTATTATTATTATTCAAAAGCGTAACCCTGCGTACCGGCTGTATATCTCTTCCCGGCACGGCGTACCACTGCGTACCGGCTTACTTTCATCCCTGCTTGTGTGTGAAGGCGCGCTCTCCAGAAATTGTCGATTTTCACAAAGTTGACGGAAAAAGTGCTAGTGTGTAGGCGCCTTTAGGCGCCTTTTGATCACGAAGCGTACGATTAGCCCGACTTTGCTGTCTCCCGAAGTTGCCCCAACTTTTAAGCCGACATTTTTGGTCACGATCTCCGTTGGTTGTCCATACGCAGCTCGTACGAACGTACTGCAAAGTCAGTATGAAGGCCGCAGGCATTACCTGAAGCAAGCACGAGATGTTGCGCTGTCACCACGACATCGATTCGCTCATTTGAACAATATCATCAGTAAGTCAGTAAATATCATCAGTAAATAAGATTATTTACATATACTCCATTTATCTGTATTCCTGATTCTTCCCATTTAAAGTTCTTAAAAACTTCCTCTAAAACCACCGTGATCTGTTAAGTAATGAGAATAGTGTCGCCTTGTCTGGGCCCCTTTCTGTACTATTGGTATTTTACCGCTAATCTTATCTAGCTTTATAATGGCAGTGCTTTCCTTAGAGATGTTTTCTAATATCTTTACACATATTTCCTCTACTTCCTGTCTCCTGAGATTTTCACTGAGTCAAAGACTTTTTTCATAGTCTACGAAAACCATACATAGAGGCTTGGCATATTTTACATATTTTTCAATTACCTGATTATTTACATGAATATGGTAAGTTGTTAAATAACCACTCTGGAAAACCTATTTGTTCTCTCCGTTGGTTTGAGTCCAGCGTTGCACTAATTCCATTCGTGAACACTTGTAAAAAACTTGTATACTTGACAGTAGATTTATTGGACGATGGTATTTTAGGTCTTTCATGTCTCCTTTCTTGTGATTTAGTGCTATTATATAATCTTTTTAAATACTTGGTACGGAACAAGTTTGCAAGCATTTGGTAAAAATTGTGTGAGTTTGTCTAGTAGAAAACCACCTGTATTTTTTATTAAGTCAATTGATTAACCATCTGCACCTCCTGTTTTGCCTTTGCTCATTCCCTATAGGCTGCTTTCACACCAAAGTTGCATATCGCACGCGGCAAGTGGCAAATTACCCACGAAACGGTACTTTCACACCAAAGTGACATGTGGCACGTGTCCAGATGGCAACACACGGTACTTTCACACCAAAGTGACATGAATCACGTGTCCAGATGGCAACACACGGTACTTTCACACCAAAGTGACATGTGGCACATGTCCAGATAGCAACACACGGTTCTTTCACACCAAAGTGACATGTGGCACGTGTCCAGATGGCAACACACGGTTCTTTCACACCAAAGTGACATGTGGCACATGTCCAGATAGCAACATCAGAGGATGCGGCTGATTTAATTTCACTGATCAGTGCTGTAGTCGCCGGAGAAGACGTAATAACAGGAGATGCTGGATACATCCGTATCTAAAGGAGAATGTATAGGGGTTCACAATGCTTTTGTAGTTGCTAGACAACTACAAAAACAAAACTGTGCCACGTGGTTCCATGCCTTGTCCTGGTCATTCTTTGAACTATATGTAATCTGGTGAAATTGTGTCATACAAACAGTCGTGGGTTTTTCACAGCTTGCACAAATGTGAAATTAAATGCCTCACTCTCTGGAAGAGGCATCATTCATAGTGTCACTAAGAAATGAAGTCGACACGTCACTTTGGTGTGAAAGCGACCTTTTTAGGGTTTTCTTTATTTCACTAATGTTTAGGCTGGGTAATTCAATGGACATGGTTTCCATGCTCGGGTGTTCAGTTTGCCTATTATTGCTGTTATACAATTTTCTATAGAATTCTTCCGCTACCTTGATCACCTCATCTCTATTATTTGTAATCTGACCTTGTTCATTTAAAAAAAAAAAAGCCAATGTCAAGTTTTCTCCCTGCTATCTTCATACTTATACAATTGTTTCCTCACTCCTTTTCATGGTGTACTTTTGAATGTCAATAATTTTTCTCTTGTTTATTGTTTTAGACAGTTCAACCGCCTTTATCTTATCTCGTCTTGTTTTTATTACCATTCTGACGTTTACGTAGGAGGTCTTTTCTGACAGTTGAAAGTTTTCCACTGTTTTCTCTTGGTACTTTCCCACCTACTTCTAATGATGATTCTAAAATTCGTTTGGTTGTCTTTAAGCTCGCTGTTTCCTTTAATTTCGTCTGTTAGTTATAGGCTAAGTAATTGTTTTGGATTTTAATCGCAAACTCATCTGACTTCTCTTTGACTGCTGAGATATTTGGCTTCCTTATTCTGAATAACTTCTCTCTCTCTCTCTCTCTCTCTCTCTCTCTCTCTAGCGTTACTTTACATCACATCATCCTGTGGTCACTTGACTTAAATCTATTCAATACTACCACGTTCTTTATTGTGTTCAGTTTGTTAGGAAAAATGAAGTTGATTTCATTCTTAGTTTCACCGTTTAGCTTTTCCATGTCCACTTGCTTGCTTTACGATAAAAATCTGTTCATTTAATTCATGAATTATTCCTTTCTACAAATTCTACAAGCATGTACCTTTATCATTTTGAGTATCTATTCCGAAGTTCTAAGTGCTGTCATTCCAACATCCTTTTCCCGATCTTTGCATTAAATTTATCAATTATGAAAGAATATTGATCTTTATGCAATATAATAGCTGGTTCTATATCTTCATAGAAATGTTCTACCTCCTAGTCATCATATGGTGATTCGTAAACCTGCATGTTCTTAATCTTATATCTATTGTTTCATTCTATTATTAAGTCTGCAACTCATTCACTTACAATATAGACATTTTTAATATTTCCTGCGAGTTTTTTGTTCACTAACAAGCCTACTCTGTTTACCTTTTTTAATGTCCCCTTTAGAAAAAATGAGACCAATCTTCAGTTCTATGAATTCTTCCCCAGTTCTTCGAGCCTCACTGAGTCCTGATATCACATTTGACGCCTTCTAGTTCTTCGAATAACACTTCAAGACTACCTTAACTAGCTAGTGTCCTAACGCCTAACTGAGTTCAAAGTTCTAAGGGCAGTTCATCCGAATTCAGAGATTCTTAGCATCCATGTTCCAGAGCAAATATGATCACCGCCGTGGCCAGTCAGTCCATCTTTGCTGGAGACTGAGGACCACAACATATATAAAGTGGTCATAATGGTGTGGGGGAAGGCAAAGCCGGGTCACGCCACACTAGCTTATGGCTTCTTGGCGGAGCAACACTTTTTGTTTAATTTCTTATAGTGGACCTGCCGAGTTTGATTGCACCTGTCTAGTACTGTAGCTCCACTGATCATTGAAATATTAAGCCTTGAAAACCTCGTCAAGGTAGTGTTCCCACAGAACTGCCAAAATAGAAAAAAATTAATATGTACCTACCACACAACATCCACCATATCACAAGCCGCTTGCAGTAAAGTCAATGTTATTTTATCTATAATTTATTCATTATAATTATCTAGTTTCTTCAGGAGATCCAGATAACCTACTGTTAGTTCTGCATGCTGATATAATACTTCATAATCAACAGTAGCTAGATTGTCTTTACTTTCCATTCTGTCCCCAAACCTCTACATCATATAATTATTAGATTTCTTTGTCATCTTAATAGTTGATATCCTTATTCCTCTTCAAACGGTGAAAGTAAACAAAATACAACAATTGTGAATGAAAAATATAATGAAATACATACACTTACACGAAGAATAAATTATATATAAAAAAAACTTTGACTTTCATGAACGCAAAAACATTGAAAGAATGTGCATGTCCCGCCAGCATAGCAGTGAGGTGCTTCCGGTCACGCTGATTTCCTTTAGCCTAAACCGACTCTTTTCCTTTCCTTCACCTGTGACGAGCACAGGTGTTTCGCCCAACAAGTATATACATATGTATATATATGAAGAGCGAACGGATGAAGAGAGAGTGGCTTTTGTCTGGTTACACGCCACTGCTACACTCAGATCAATGGACAAGCTGCTGGTGGTAGCAGCCGTGGTGGCCCTGATGTGGCTCTCTATCTCTCACGCCAAGGTACAATATTTCACCCTACTGGGGGCACCTGCACTGCTCTCAAGGATGAAACAGTAGGAGAATTATAGTGGCAGAAGAGCAACTAGTGTTAGTAGTAGGAGGAGGGACAGTAGCTATAACAATAGTTATAGTTGTGGTGGTGGTAATAGTACTATAGTAATGATTAGAATGATGGTGACGCTGGCAGTAATGATATTAGAAGTAGTACTTTTAGTAGGGGTAAACATAGTCGCACAGTCGGTCCACCACGTGCATGCAAAGGCGTTTCTAGAATATTTGGCACCCGGGGCGGAGCATATTTTTGCACCTCCCTCCCCATTTTTTGTCAGTACAGAGACATCACCTTGTACGTAATGCAGCCGGCAACAAATGGGAGGTCCCAAATGGATCAATTAGGGGGGGGGACGGGCCCCTTTGTTGGGGGCTGGGGGGGGCGTCTTCTTACATGACACCCACACTCCTTCCCTTAGCTACATCACTGAATTCAGCCATTAGACTTGAGCCTGTATCATGACATCCCCCTCAAGCTGTCACCCGGGGCGGACCGCCCCCCCTGTCCCCCATCACTACGCCACTGCTTGCATGCCATTATTCTTTCACTGTGTAGCACTTACAGGGCTCTTCTAGGTTTGTTTCATGATCCGAGGTCAGTTTCCTGGTATTGTACACAAAATTTACTTCTTTATCCTCGGAAACCTACATGGGAACACAACTAGAGAAGATAAACTGTAACACTACTTTGCAACGTTTTTTTCTTCAAATATTTCATATGTTCTCGTTGTTAACCCATCAGGACACTACAACCTGCGTGGAGGCAAACGGACATTGTGTACATTGTACATTGTACACAAAATTTACTTCTTTATCCTCGGAAACCTACATGGGAACACAACTAGAGAAGATAAATTGTAACACTACTTTGCAACGTTTTTTTCTTCAAATATTTCATATGTTCTCGTTGTTAACCCATCAGGACAATACAACCTGCGGGGAGGCAAACGGACATTGTGTTGATACGTGCAGACAGGATCAGATCAACACCGCCTCTTGTCCTGACGGAAAGATTTGTTGCAAGATCGGTAAGTCGAGGAAGATTGCTTCATAGTTGATGATTCATATAGAACGAATTTTCATGCATAGAATATAGCTTTAGAAAAGTAGCTCGTGGTGGGAAGTAATTGAATTGGTTGAATATATGTTTATGCAGGCTTTACTATAGTAAGATTAACATTCTTAAATAAATCATTTCTGTGCATTAACCTTCTTATTTATTTATTTGTCTGGTCTGTTAAGCTCTGAGGAAGGTCAAATTGATTAACGAAAGGCAAGAAAAGAAACATCGTCCTGGTAAACAGTCAACAGATAAGAGAAAAGTAAAAAATAAAAAGCAAATCAAGTCCAAGGGAAAACAAAGAAATAGAGAAAATAATGAAAAAAAGAAGAAAATAGGAAACATACGGAAGAAAAACAGGGTTAACAAGACATCTGAGAAGAATAACTCCAAGGTTAAGGAGACCAAGAAAAGGCGACACAGCCCCAACAAGGACAATGATGGATTGCTAAAGAGAAAGAAGAAAAAGGGTAACAAGGATAATGAGCAGATAAACAACAACGATGGGAAAACGAAAAAAGTTATCAAAAAGAAAACGAAAAAAGTTATGAATAAGAAAACGAAAAAAGACAATGAAGGGAAAACGAAAGAAGACAACGAAGAGAAAAAGAAGAAAACTAAAAATGTTATGAAAAAGAAAACGAAAAAAGGCAATGAAAAGAAAACTAAAGAAGGCAACGAAGGGAAGACGAAAAAAGTTATTAGAAAAAAAATTACAAAGAACAATGAAGGGATAAGGAAAAAAGGCAATGAAGAGAAAACGAAAAAAGGCAATGAAGAGAAAATAAAAATAAGAAAACCTGTCAATAAGAACACGGCCGAAGGGAGTAAAAAGAGAAAAAAAATAAAGAAGTTAGTTAAGGTGAAGAAAGACAACAAGAACGACGACAACGTTGTTGAGGAGAGCATAGATGTCAAAATAAGACCGATAAGTAAGTACAAACTATATATCACCGCCACTACTACTATTACTACTACTTACTAGTAGGGAACAGAGGGCACATATCAATGGGCAGAAATCAGAATGGGGTAATGTCACTAGTGGGGTACCACAGGGATCAGTACTAGGACCGTTGTTATTCATAATTTATATAAATGAATTAGAGACAGGAATAAACAGTGATATCAGTAAATTTACCGATGACACAAAGATAGGAAGACCGGTAAAGAATTTAGATGATGCTAGGATGCTGGAGGATGACTTAAATAGGCCGTACAAGTGGTCAGAGAAATGGCAGATGCAGTTTAATGTTAACAAGTGTAGCATTATGAGCGTAGGTAAAAGTAATAGGTCTGTAGACTACACATTAAATGACACTACCTTAGGAAGGTCATATAGTGTGAGGGACTTAGAAGTTCGAATAAGCAGTGACTTGCGCCCCAGAGAACAGTGTATTATAGCTAGGAATATGGCCAACAAGATACTGGGATTTATTAGTAGGTGTGTGACAAATAGGAGTTCTGAGGTCATTCTGAAATTGTATTTAGTGCTAGTAAGACCCCACCTAGATTATGCAGCTCAATTTTGGTCCCCTTATTATAGGAAGGATATAGGCTCCTTGGAGGCAGTTCAGAGAAGAATGACCAAGATGATTCAGGGGCTGAGAAATTTACCCTACAAAGATAGGTTAAAGCGTCTTAATCTCCAGTCCCTAGAGAGGAGGGCAAGAGGGGATATGATTGAGGTTTTCAAAAGGGTAAAAGGAATTAATAAGGGAAACATTGATCAGGTTTTAGAATTTAGTAGCCAGGATAGGACACGTGGAAATGGGTACAAGCTAGAAAAACTTAGAATCGGGATAGACATAGGTAGATATTGGTTCACTAACAGAGTCGTGAACGATTGGAATAGGCTGGATAGACACGTAGTAAGTGCTGAGTCAATAGGTTGGATGAGAGTATGGATAGGAATGACAGGAGGGATGGCTAAATATTGGATTATTCCAAGAGTGGGGGACAAGGAGCTGCCTCGTGTAGGTCATTAACTGGTCTCTTGCAGTCTCCTCAATTCTTATGTTCTTATGTTCCATGAGTGAATAATAATGGAATGACTTGCTTCTATTACTGCTACTTCTGCTTCTATTGTAACAACAACAACAACTACTACTACTACTACTACTACTACTACTACTACTACTACTACTACTACTACTACTACTACTACTTCTACTACTACTACTTCTACTACTACTACTACTACTACTACTACTACTACTACTATTATTACTACTACAACTACTACTATTATTACTACTACAACTACTACTACTACAATTACTATAAATGGAAGACAAAAATCAAATGCAATGCTAGTAATTTTCACTTCATCTATCAAATTGAACTAAACATGGAACAAACATTAACTTCCCTCCACTCGTTACATTTTAATTTATTGGGTTTAAGATTTATTGCCGTACTTTCATGAACACAGAAGGAAGGGTCTGTGGCACTTACTATACATCTCCGTCAGGTTCCAAATCATGCGAGCAAACCAGTCAATGCGATGGAGTATGCATGAAATCAACGGACTGGTGCGAGGGAAAATGGACGCATGACTGCAAGAATCATTGCATGTGTTGTAAGAAACTTAGCAGTGGCCAGGGAACATGCGGCGGCCGGTGCACAAATGGCAAGGAATGCACTACAAGGGAAAAATGCAAAGGGAATTGGACGTCGAAGAAAAAGTGTTCGGGTGACTGTGGATGCTGCAAAGAAAAGAAAAGTACTACTACTACTACTACTAGTTAAACTACTACTTCTACTACTACTACTACTACTACTACTTCTACTACTACTACTACTACTACTACTACTACTTTTACTACTACTACTACGACTTTTACTACTACTACTTCTACTACTACTACTACTATTTCAACTACTGCTACTACTACCACTTCTACTACTTATACTATTACTACTATTTCAACTACTACTACTACTACTACCACTTCTACTACTACTACTACTACTACTACTACTACTACTACTTCAACTACTACTACTTCAACTACTACTACTAATACTACTTCTACTAATACTACTACTACTACTACTACTACTAATAATAATAATAATAATAATATCACTTCTACTACTACTACTACTACTACTCCTTCTACTACTACTACTACTACTTTTTTTTTTTTTTTTTTTTTCCTACTACTACTACTACTACTACAGATACCTCCACCCCATGTTTATTTATTAAATAGACGAGGGGTCCACGAATTGGAGGTCAGTGGCCCCAACTCTGGTCGCCACTGACTGTGGCATCCAACCATATTACTACTACTTATCTACTATTTACTTAAATACAATACTTATTTACATATCTATATAACTATGTTGTCTACACTCTTATGCCACTCTCCACTACAGTGGTCTGGTAGTCCAGGCCAGCTGTATCGGTGGCTGTGGGGGCAGAGTATCGAGTACCCCTGAGACAAAGGAGGGTAGACCTGAGCAGGGAGAAAGAGAGACTACTACTACTACTACTACTACTACTACTACTACTACTACTACTACTTCTACTACTACTACTACTACTACTACTATTAATAATAATAATAATAATATCACTTCTACTACTACTACTACTACTACTACTACTACTACTACTACTACTTCTACTACTACTACTACTACTACTACTACTATTACTACTACTTCTACTACTACTACTACTACTACTACTACTACTACTACTACTACTACTACTACTACTACTACTACTACTACTTCTACTACTACTACTACTACTACTACTACTACTACTACTATTAATAATAATAATAATAATATCACTTCTACTACTACTACTACTACTACTACTTCTACTACTACTACTACTACTACTACTACTACTACTACTACTTCTACTACTACTACTACTATTACTATAAATGGAAGACAAAAATCAAATGCAATGCTAACAAGTTTCACTTTTTTATCTATCAAATTTAATTAAACATGGAACAAACATTAACTTCCCTCCACTCGTTACATTTCCATTTATTGGGTTTAAGATCTATTGCCGTACTTTCATGAATATAGAAGGAAGGGTCTGTGGCACTTACTATACATCTCCGTCAGGTCCAAGTTCCCAACCATGCAAGCAATTCCGTCGCTGCGATGGAGAATGCATGAAACCAACAGACTGGTGCGATGGAGAATGGACGGATGACTGCAATGGTCGTTGCATGTGTTGTAAGAAACGTAGCAGTGGCCAGGGAACATGCGGCGGCCTGTGCAAAAATGGCAAGGAATGCACTACAAGGGAAAAATGCAAAGGGAATTGGAAGTTGAGGAAATGGTGTTCGGGTGGCTGTGGATGCTGCAAAGAAAAGAAAAGTAGTAAGTTCCTTGTGATGTCAGCTTACATATCCGTCTTTATTCAAGTCACCTATATCTATTTATTTATTTATTCAATTAGTTTTATCTTATCAATTCAATGGTTGTAATGTTTAATTTCCCAACTTCCTGGATACAAGGCAGATTCATTATTTTGCATTTGTCTGGAGGAAGTTTGTCTGTTGGTCTATCTTTATGTGTATGTACAAACGTAAGATTTTATGACCATGATTCACCAACATGATATAAGGGACACTATACATACCACCAAAATCAATAATAGCTTCGTTTTACAGATAAATGCAAAAAGTCTCATAATTGCACAAAGAAAAACGGCTACTGCACATCTGTTTCTACTGGATGTGGTAAAAGAGAGAAGTCAAAGAAAAAGTTGTGCCCTTTGAAAAAATGCACATGCTGCATCCCGAGAAAAAAAAATAAATGCAAGAACACAACTGACTGTAAGGCACAAGGAGGAATGTGCACAAAAACCAAAAAATGTAACACCCAAAATGACCCAAAAGACTGTGGCAATGGCTGCACCTGCTGCATGAAATGTAAGTACAAGGTCATATGGTATATGCCTCACGTTCATGGTATCAGTATCCGGTACTCTGAGGCGCCACATTGATATAAGGCCATGGTGAATGGAGAAAAGCACGTGAATATTGTCATCTATTTCATCTATTTGAAGCTAAACAAATCTAAGTATATTTTCACAAAACTTACATTTCTTATAAGGTTTATTCTCTCTTTAAATATCACATAATTTTCTAGCCATTATTACCTACTAGTAGTTGGGGATCACGATAATAATGTTTCTCTCATTTCAAATAATAGCGTGTCCTCAGATGGCCAGTTGCACGGATTATGATGGAAAGTGTAAAAACACCTGCGACACATCCAAAATGGAAAGGGAGCTAACAGGATTGTGTCCAACATATAACAAGGATTTGCAGTGCAAGTGTTGTGCTCCCAAGTGTCAGGACCACTCAGACTGCACCTTATGGGGGGGTACTTGTGTGGAAGGTGAAGATATGTGTCCAACAAGAGATGGTGCCTACGTGATAACCGAAGGCTGCACAGGATACAACTGTGTATGCTGTAAGCC
>JAXIVD010000220.1:107500-117500 GCA_036785275.1 Cancer borealis | reverse complement strand
CATGTCGAGTATGTCTTCTGATATGTCGAGTATGTCTTCTGGCATGTCGAGTATGTCTTCTGGCATGTCGAGTATGTCTTCTGATATGTCGAGTATGTCTTCTGATATGTCGAGTATGTCTTCTGGCATGTCGAGTATGTCTTCTGGCATGTCGAGTATGTCTTCTGGCATGTCGAGTATGTCTTCTAACATGTCGAGTATGTCTTCTGGCATGTCGAATATGTCTTCTGGCATGTCGAGTATGTCTTCTGGCATGTCGAGTATGTCTTCTGGCATGTCGAGTATGTCTTCTGGCATGTCGAGTATGTCTTCTGGCATGTCGAGTATGTCCTCTGATAGCTCTATTATGTCTTCTGGCATGTCGAGTATGTCCTCTGATAGCTCTACTATGTCTTCTGGCATGTCGAGTATGTCCTCTGATAGCTCTACTATGTCTTCTGGCATGTCGAGTATGTCTTCTGGCATGTCGAATATGTCTTCTGGCATGTCGAGTATGTCCTCTGATAGCTCTACTATGTCTTCTGGCATGTCGAGTATGTCCTCTGATAGCTCTACTATGTCTTCTGGCATGTCGAGTATGTCTTCTGGCATGTCGAATATGTCCTCTGATAGCTCTACTATGTCTTCTGGCATGTCGAGTATGTCCTCTGATAGCTCTACTATGTCTTCTGACATGTCGAATATGTCTTCTGGCATGTCGAGTATATCTTCTGATAGCTCTATTATGTCTTCTGACATGTCGAATATGTCTTCTGGCATGTCGAGTATGTCTTCTGATAGCTCTACTATGTCTTCTGACATGTCCAATATGTCTTCTGGCATGTCGAGTATGTCTTCTGATAGCTCTACTATGTCTTCTGGCATGTCGAGTATGTCTTCTGATAGCTCTACTATATCTTCTGGCATGTCGAGTATGTCTTCTGATAGCTCTACTATGTCTTCTGACATGTCGAATATGTCTTCTGAAAGTTCAAATATGTCTTCTGAAAATTCGAGTATGTCTTCTGAAAATTCAAATCTGTCTTCTGAAAATTCAAATATGTCTTCTGAAAGTTCAAATATGTCTTCTGAAAGTTGAAGTATGTCTTCTGAAAGTTCAAATATGTCTTCTGAAAGGTCAGAAGATAGATAGATAGATAGATAGATCGATAGATCCGTCTCCATGAGCTGTGTGTGTGTGTGTGTGTATGCAATTATATTTGGTTGTGCAATTATATGGTTTATCTTTGCACATGTAGTGTATAATAATTACACGTTATCAGCAAATACCCCAGTGTTATATTTTCCTATACATCGAACTACACAGTAAGGTTTTGCATTATGTTGAACATTACAGAGCATGTTGACCATCAATTTTCACCAATACTGACATACAAGCAATCAAGCAATTGAATACAAGGACTACTTTCGAGCACAGACAAACACTTCCTGTACATGGGATGGAGAATACACTGAGCAGTCATACCGTTTGATGATACTGTGTGAAGCTCTTGCAGATATATGACCTTTGGGTAGGAGTATTTCACTATCAATATTTGATGTTATTGAAAACATGATAACAGCAGAATTCAAGGGAATTGCAATAGGCCAATAGGCCTATATACGAGGCAGTCCCTTTATAATATATAACCTCAACCTATGTCCATTGGTCATCCATAAACAAAATTTAAAAAGCAATTTCTTCCTATCTTCTTTTCGAATCTTATTCAATGTAGCTTGAAACCATTATTTCACGTTCTATCAAGAGACCTAATCTGGAGGAATTAGATTACTACAACATTATTGAATTTTTTGTGCCACTTAAATACTCTGATCAGATCTCTTTTCAATCTGTCTCTTTCTAATGAATAGGAATTTATAAGCCTTAATCTTCTTTCATAATGTATATTCTCATCCCATGAATAATTTTCATCATTCTTCTCTGTACTGACTCTAACAATCCAATATCCTTCTTATAAAAAGGGGACCAAATACAACTTTAACAGTACCTCTGCACTTCTACTTATTACACTCCTGTTGATGAACCCAAATAATCCATTAGCTTGATTTCTAGCTTCTATAGAGGCTTTGCAGTCCCGTGACCCCAGCTGGTGCGCCCGCCATACTGACGGTGAAGGGGCGTAACACAGAGTGTGTAAAGAATACACCTATGAGACCTTCCCAGCACTGTAATCTTATGATTGACCATTGCAGTGCATTATACAAATCTTTACCGACATTTGCAAGATATTGTACACATTGTATTGTCAATAAAAGCATATTAAAGGCCTAATATGTATTATACATGTTTCACATAATTCATGATAATGTCACTTTAATGCCCAATAATATACATCGGGCGTGCTGCACCGGGACCCTCAGTTACCCGCGAGGAGTCGTAGAGGAAGTAGGTATGTTTGTCCGCCGCGCTAATGAACTTTGAGCAGCGGTGCACAAAACAATGCTTTTGGTATGGAAAACACACAAAGCACTGCACTTAATACAACACTACTACGCACAACACTGAGTCACACACAACACTGCACTGCACACTGAAACACCACTGTCTTCCTGTAAAATCCGTGCTGGCGTCAATCTGCTGTTGTGATGGCTTCGCTGAGACGACGGTCCAGGAGACAAAGTTTCTTCTTGCCCTGTAGAATCCAGCAGCTAATCACTGCGCCATGTATGGGTACAGAAAGTACCGTGTCTGGATGTCTTTTCGGTGTAGAGGGCGAAAGAAACACCAGAGGTTCCGAATAGGGTTCTTTACTGGAGTTTACAAGAGAAGCGAAGGGGTGCGACCAGCTGGGGGGGACGCACCAGTCTACATGCGCTACAGTATTGCCGCTTGAACAGTGCAGCCAACACTGTGCCACAAATTCATGGGAGATGTATGTATGTGTGTTACAATAAATATGTGTACACTCATCTACAGTAAGTGGAATCACTTCCTAGCTAGACAGCATTTTATCTTGATCACTGATCAGCGTTCAGTGACATTCATGTTGGACAGCAGAAGACGATCTAAGATAAAGAATAGCAAAATACAAGAATGGAGATCAGAACTAGCCTCTTATAACTATACAATACAGTACCGCCCTGGTGTACAAAATGTAGTACCTGACACATTAACTCGAACCTCTTGCTTTTCTGTCTCATCTAGGTCTAACGTCATCGAAATTCACGGGGGTATTTATCATCCGGGAGTCTCCCGACTTCTGCATTTTGTGAGATCAAGAAACCTTCCCTTCTCCACTGAGGATGTAAGGAAGACATGTTCCTCTTGCGATGTTTGTGCACGACTTAAGCCACAGTTCTATCGTCTAGTACAAAGGACCCTTATTAAAGCCACTGAGCCAATGGAGCGTCTCAGTCTTGATTTTATTAAAGGGCCATTACCATCTGCAACACGTAATATATACATGCTCACAATTGTTGACGAGTATTCTCGCTTCCAATTTGTATTTCCGTATCCAAATGTGCATGAAAAAAACTGTAATTAAGTGTCTTGAAGAAGTATTTAGCTTTTGTGGAATGCCTTCCTTTATTCATTCAGATCAAGGTACATCTTTCCTGTCCCAAGAACTCAAGACATATTTTTTTCAAAAGGGTGTTGCAACAAGTAAAACAACTCCTTACCATCCTATTGGCAATGGCTAGATAGAGCGGTACAATGACATTATTTGGAAAGCCATTTGTCTGTCACTACAAACTTATGGCTGGGAAAAACAACACTGGGAAGTGGTACTTTCAGAAGTCTTGCATTCAATAAGATCACTACTATGCACCACGACTAATGAAACTCTTGAGCGATTCTTTGGTTTCCAACGATGGTCCACTCATGGAAACTCACTACCGTCATGGCTTTTGTCTCCGGGACCAGTGTTACTTCGACGCCAGTCTCGTTCTAGTAAGCACGAACCTATAGTGGATCAAGTTGAACTAGTTGATGTAAATCCAATATATGCGAATGTCAGACATTTAGATGATCGTGAGTCGACTGTTCGCGACTTAGCTCCTTGTCCAAAGAGTCGTGTAGAGAATGTAATTCAGTCTTCAGATTCACACGATATTCCAAATGTAACTAAGTCCCTAGAGTCGCCAGATGCTGAGTTGTCTAATGATCATAATGATATCACTGAAACATGTCGTACAGTGCCCACTGATGTAAAAAGGTCTACTCGCGTGTCAAGAGCTACAAAGCGTTATGGATGGGATTGATTAAAATTCTTTAGTTTGGCGATGTACTGGTAGGAGACATAAGATACGTTTGTATATTTTGAGTTTATTATTTTCTAGAAGGGGAAAATGTCCTATTAATGCACAATATTTGTATATATTATTATGATAACACCGCTCTTCACACCTCACTTGTTTGTTTATACTCATTGACTGTTTTGAATCTGGTAACACTACAGAGCTCTCTATGTTGCCTAACAGGATGTAGGTATTATCTTTATATTACATGTTTCGTTATTGTGTTTAAATTCTGTATAATATTTCTTATGCTTGATGTTATGTGGGGTTTTCTTATATACATACATTATTAGTTTTGTTTCTATCACAGGTATAGCATGGTTTCTTGTTGAATAAAGCTCGGAATCTGCCAACGAGTTTACTCTCTCATCACACGTACGTTTCTCTCTACCGATACTAAGTGCGCTGAATTTGCTAATACTGAATAATATCTACCCAGTTGTTCATTCTGTCTAGATCACTCTGCAAGTCATTTGTGTCAGAATCCAATCTAATAATCCTTCGTATCTTAGTATCATCAACAAATTTGAAAACATATCACTGTAAATTCCACTGTCTATATCATTCATGTATATGAAAATTGGTAATGGCCCCAAATATATAGGGAGCAAATAATAGTTCCAATAGAAGTTAAGATATTCGTTTTTCACCTATCTCTTAATTTCAAGAAGCAGTTACAGTTTTTGAGATCATTAATAAGTCTTAAATTCCTGCAAGCCAATTGAATTTCACTGTGTAGCGTATCTTTGTATGTATGGATTTGCTACGTTTGTCAATCCCCCCTCCCCCCCCTCCCACACACACACATGCAGGTAGATGAGAGGAAGAGCAGGTGACAGGTGGAGTGGGCGATTTTCGGAAAGGGAGGAGAGATAGGAGGGATATTACTCTGTAAACACAAAGGTCGATCACGACATCTACAAGTCGACGGCTCCTGCACACACTTATACCTTATATACTGTATATATGTATACATATACTAAGCAGGCATGGGCTTCAGCGAGAAAGGAAACCAATCTAGAAAGAATACAAGTCTCTGGCTGGCCAGAGAATTAAACGCCGAATCTTTCTGTTGTGAGCTGAGCAGTAACCATTATTTTTTTTTTAATTATTTTGTATGCCACTCTAACAACTACAAACTGATACTGCTGGTAAGTGCTGAGTCAATAGGTAGCTTTATAAGATGGTTGGATCAGAGTATGGATAGGGATGACAGATGAGATGGCTAAATATTGGATTATTTCAAGGGTGGGGGACAAGGAGCGTGTGATAATGATGATGATGATGATGATGATGTCGATAACAATAATGATAATAGCAATAGTAATAAAAAAGAAAAAAAATACCTTGCAAAACTAAAAAATAGAAACAGTAGACAAAGAGCCAATCATTCAGTATCCTATCTACTATGAGAACAAAGCGTTATATTGACATAGACAGTATATTGTTCTCCCGGTTCTAGTAAAACCTGTCACGCAAGGCAGGCTGCCACACCACCACCACAAAGCAGGAATGCATCCATGATAGCGTACACGATGCAATAACATTTCTATGTTCACGTCACCTTCATAATTCATGCTTAACCGCACGCGATTGAAGATTGTTGCTTTGCATTGCATTCATATTTCGTATGTTCTTTTTCCTTATATACTTTGAGTGTCAAAAACGTCGATATTACATTTTCATGGTCACTTCCGCCAAATAAGCGAAAGTGTGAGTGTGTGTGTGTGTGTGTAATTAGTAATTCTGATGGTGGCATACGTCTGTGCTACGTATTTTGATACACTAGAGTCTAGTGTATTCATAGAGTCTAGTGACCGTCTAGTGACTAGACGGTCACTAGACTCTATGAATATCTTCAAGTATATGCTTGCCTTGAGTCTGGCTGTTGCATATACATGGTTTCATACTCACGCTCAGATAGAAATGGTATATATTAAGAAAAAGGACAATAGTTTAAGGCCCAACGCAGACATTTCCATTTTTTTTTTTTTTTTACATTAAAAGGGTATTGGCTAAGGGAAAAAAAAATTAAGTATAAAAAAAAATCCCGCTTGTCGCCAGACCCTGTGAAGAAGATAGTAGGAGAAATAAAAAAAACGGGGGGCAGTTCAATTTAGTATGAGAAGTGTCTTGACACTCCTCTTTTGAAAGAGTTTAAGTCATAGGCAGGTGGAAGAACAGACAAAGGAAGAGAGTTCCAGAGTTTACCAGTGTAAGGGATGAAAGAGTGAAGATACTGGTTAACTCTTGCATTAGGTAGATGGACAGAATAAGGATGAGAAGAAGTAGAAAGTCTTGTGCAGGGAGGCCGCGGGAGGGGGGGAGGCTTGCAGTTAGCAAATTCAGAAGAGCAGTCAGCATGAAAATAGCGGTAGAAGATAGATAAAGATGCAACATTGCGGCGGTGACTTAAAGAGTCAAGACAGTCAGTTAGAGGAGGAGAGTTGTTGCTACTGCGATATCTTTGATTATCAAGCCAGGCTAGGAACGTATTCGTAAATGTGTGTACTACAAGAAAGGATATTACAAGTACGTAAGCAGGCAGCAATTACAATTTTGCGTGGAGTCTCGCGATAACCGCATTCTGTTTTGGTATTGGTCTCCTAAGAAAACATGGCAGATTGTCCCATCTTCTATTTTCATCTTCTGTTCTCGTCAGATGCAGAACAAAAGCCTTTTCCAAATATGTCCTGTTCATGGTTCTTTCATCAATTTCAGTTAATCAAAGGATTTTATTTGTATTTTTCTATCCATCTTGTTTTATATGTGATGCAAGAGTTTTCCGTCTCTGGCAAGACAGTTGCCATGTCTACAGTCCATTAAACTTCAATATCTGCAACAAGGTCTATTGTTAAACCTAGCAAAGTAAATAGTTTTCTGCCTGCTTACTTCTATGCATTATGAATACTTTAATTTTCTGGATATATTCATATCCTACTTTAGAACGAAAACTTCAATTGCCCAAAGAGGAATTAAGAGAATAATGCTTAGCATTACGTGAAGAGATAGGAAGAGAGCATCATGAATTAGGGAGCAGACCAAAGTTGAAGATATTTTCACAACAGTTTAAAGAAAAAGTGGACATGGGCAGCACATGTTAAGCGACGAATAGATAATAGATGGACTGTTAGAGTAATAGATTGGCAACCCAGGGATGATAAAAGCTAGTAGGGTCAGACAAAGATTTAGATGGAGAGATTAGATAGGAAGTTTTTGTTGGACAAACTTGAAATTTAGACAGGAAGTTGATAGAGATGAGTGGAGAAGGTTGGGGGAAACTTTTATCTTGCAATGTACTCTTAAGAAGCTGATGCATACTGATTATGATTTTACTTCCCCTTCTCGAAGGAACGGCATCTTGTAGTGGTGAGAAGAAATGTTCTACCTCCTCGTCATCATATGGTGATTCGTAAATCTGCATGTTCTTAATCTTATATCTATTGTTTCATTCTATTATTAAGTCTGCAACTCATTCACTTACAATATAAAAATTTTCAATATTTCCTGCAAGTTTTTTGTTCACTAACAAGCTTACTCTGTTTACCTTTTTTAATGTCCCCTTTAGAAAAAATGAGACCAATCTTCAGTTCTATGAATTCTTAAGCAGTTCTTCGAGCCTCACTGAGACCTGATATCACATTTGACGCCTTCTAGTTCTTCGAATAACACTTCAAGACTACCTTAACTAGCTAGTGTCCTAACTCCTAACTGAGGTCAAAGTTCTAAGGGCAGTTCATCCGAATCCAGAGATTCTTAGCATCCATGTTCCAGAGCAAATATGATCACCGTCGTGGCCAGTCAGTCCATCGCTGCTGGAGACTGAGGACCACAACATATATAAAGTGGTCATAATGGTGTGGGGGAAGGCAAAGTCGGGTCACGCCACACTAGCTTATGGCTTCTTGGCGGAGCAACACTTTTTGTTTAATTTCTTATAGTGGACCTGCCGAGTTTGATTGCACCTGTCTAGTACTGTAGCTCCACTGATCAATGAAATATTAAGCCTTGAAAACCTTGTCAAGGTAGTGTTCCCACAGAACTGCCAAGATAGAAAAAAATGAATATGTACCTACCACACAACACCCACCATATCACAAACCGCTTGCAGTAAAGTCAATGTTATTGTATCTACAATTTATTCATTATAATTATCTAGTTTCTTCAGGAGATCCAGATAACCTACTGTTAGTTCTGCATGCTGATATAATACTTCATAATCAACAGTAGCTAGATTGTCTTTACTTTCCATTCTGTCCCCAAACCTCTACATCATATAATTATTAGATTTCTTTGTCATCTTAATAGTTGATATCCTTATTCCTCTTCAAACGGTGAAAGTAAACAAAATACAACAATTGTGAATGAAAATATAATGAAATACATACACTTACACGAAGAATAAATTATATATAAAAAAAACTTTGACTTTCATGAACGCAAAAACATTGAAAGAATGTGCATGTCCCGCCAGCATAGCAGTGAGGTGCTTCAGGTCACGCTGATTTCCTTTAGCCTAAACCGACTCTTTTCCTTTCCTTCACCTGTGACGAGCACAGGTGTTTCGCCCAACAAGTATATACATATGTATATATATGAAGAGCGAACGGATGAAGAGAGAGTGGCTTTTGTCTGGTTACACGCCATTGCTACACTCAGATCAACAATGGGCAAGCTGGTGGTGGTAGCAGCCGTGGTGGCCCTGATGTGGCTCTCTATCTCTCACGCCAAGGTACAATATTTCATCCTACTGGGGGCACCTGCACTGCTCTCAAGGATGAAACAGTAGGAGAATTATAGTGGCAGAAGAGCAACTAGTGTTAGTAGTAGGAGGAGGGACAGTAGCTATAACAATAGTTATAGTTGTGGTGGTGGTAATAGTACTATAGTAATTATTAAAATGATGGTGATGCTGGCAGTAATGATATTAGAAGTAGTACTTTTAGTAGGGGTAAACATAGTCGCACAGTCGGTCCACCACGTGCATGCAAAGGCGTTTCTAGAATATTTGGCACCCGGGGCGGAGCATATTTTTGCACCTCCCTCCCCATTTTTTGTCAGTACAGAGACATCACCTTGTACGTAATGCAGCCGGCAACAAATGGGAGGTCCCAAATGGATCAATTAGGGGGGGGGACGGACCCCTTTGTTGGGGGCTGGGGGGGGCGTCTTCTTACATGACACCCACACTCCTTCCCTTAGCTACATCACTGAATTCAGCCATTAGACTTGAGCCTGTATCATGACACCCCCCTCAAGCTGTCACCCGGGGCGGACCGCCCCCCCTGTCCCCCATCACTACGCCACTGCTTGCATGCCATTATTCTTTCACTGTGTAGCACTTACAGGGCTCTTCTAGGTTTGTTTCATGATCCGAGGTCAGTTTCCTGGTATTGTACACAAAATTTACTTCTTTATCCTCGGAAACCTACATGGGAACACAACTAGAGAAGATAAACTGTAACACTACTTTGCAACGTTTTTTTCTTCAAATATTTCATATGTTCTCGTTGTTAACCCATCAGGACACTACAACCTGCGTGGAGGCAAACGGACATTGTGTACATTGTACATTGTACACAAAATTTACTTCTTTATCCTCGGAAACCTACATGGGAACACAACTAGAGAAGATAAATTGTAACACTACTTTGCAACGTTTTTTTCTTCAAATATTTCATATGTTCTCGTTGTTAACCCATCAGGACAATACAACCTGCGGGGAGGCAAACGGACATTGTGTTGATACGTGCAGACAGGA
>JAXIVD010000220.1:102500-105000 GCA_036785275.1 Cancer borealis | reverse complement strand
TACTACTACTATTACTATAAATGGAAGACAAAAATCAAATGCAATGCTAACAAGTTTCACTTTTTTATCTATCAAATTTAATTAAACATGGAACAAACATTAACTTCCCTCCACTCGTTACATTTCCATTTATTGGGTTTAAGATCTATTGCCGTACTTTCATGAATATAGAAGGAAGGGTCTGTGGCACTTACTATACATCTCCGTCAGGTCCAAGTTCCCAACCATGCAAGCAATTCCGTCGCTGCGATGGAGAATGCATGAAACCAACAGACTGGTGCGATGGAGAATGGACGGATGACTGCAATGGTCGTTGCATGTGTTGTAAGAAACGTAGCAGTGGCCAGGGAACATGCGGCGGCCTGTGCAAAAATGGCAAGGAATGCACTACAAGGGAAAAATGCAAAGGGAATTGGAAGTTGAGGAAATGGTGTTCGGGTGGCTGTGGATGCTGCAAAGAAAAGAAAAGTAGTAAGTTCCTTGTGATGTCAGCTTACATATCCGTCTTTATTCAAGTCACCTATATCTATTTATTTATTTATTCAATTAGTTTTATCTTATCAATTCAATGGTTGTAATGTTTAATTTCCCAACTTCCTGGATACAAGGCAGATTCATTATTTTGCATTTGTCTGGAGGAAGTTTGTCTGTTGGTCTATCTTTATGTGTATGTACAAACGTAAGATTTTATGACCATGATTCACCAACATGATATAAGGGACACTATACATACCACCAAAATCAATAATAGCTTCGTTTTACAGATAAATGCAAAAAGTCTCATAATTGCACAAAGAAAAACGGCTACTGCACATCTGTTTCTACTGGATGTGGTAAAAGAGAGAAGTCAAAGAAAAAGTTGTGCCCTTTGAAAAAATGCACATGCTGCATCCCGGGAAAAAAAAATAAATGCAAGAACACAACTGACTGTAAGGCACAAGGAGGAATGTGCACAAAAACCAAAAAATGTAACACCCAAAGTGACCCAAAAGACTGTGGCAATGGCTGCACCTGCTGCATGAAATGTAAGTACAAGGTCATATGGTATATGCCTCACGTTCATGGTATCAGTATCCGGTACTCTGAGGCGCCACATTGATATAAGGCCATGGTGAATGGAGAAAAGCACGTGAATATTGTCATCTATTTCATCTATTTGAAGCTAAACAAATCTAAGTATATTTTCACAAAACTTACATTTCTTATAAGGTTTATTCTCTCTTTAAATATCACATAATTTTCTAGCCATTATTACCTACTAGTAGTTGGGGATCACGATAATAATGTTTCTCTCATTTCAAATAATAGCGTGTCCTCAGATGGCCAGTTGCACGGATTATGATGGAAAGTGTAAAAACACCTGCGACACATCCAAAATGGAAAGGGAGCTAACAGGATTGTGTCCAACATATAACAAGGATTTGCAGTGCAAGTGTTGTGCTCCCAAGTGTCAGGACCACTCAGACTGCACCTTATGGGGGGGTACTTGTGTGGAAGGTGAAGATATGTGTCCAACAAGAGATGGTGCCTACGTGATAACCGAAGGCTGCACAGGATACAACTGTGTATGCTGTAAGCCAGGTAAGTGAACAAAGTATATTCACGGATCATTATGATCATATATATATATATATATATATATATATATATATATATATATATATGCATATATATACGTATACAACTTATCCCACACATAGGGTAAGTTGAGCCACCCAATTGGGCAAGTTGTTGCATGCTTGGTTATTTTTTTGAAGTTATGAAAATTATGAAACAACAAAAGAAACAAGTTTAGTTGCATAAAAGAGGTTTATTACATGCTGTGAAATACATAAAGGAAACCTATTACGACAGCAACTATTTATTATATATATTTTGGCAAACTCATGAGCTAATAAACAACACCTTTCTACTGACAATCCATGGAACATATCTGGCAGTAATTTGACATGGTTTGCTAGATCCTTCTTCATATCAGGAGGAAATACTCTTTGTTTTAGGGACAATCCTGTATAGCCAGTCGGTTTTTTGTAATAGGTTATAATATAAACTATTAAAAAAAAAGTTTTAAGTATATATTATATACTTAAAACATTTTCAATACGCTTAATAATTATATTGGATGTTACTCTAAAATTTAATACTCAGCCAGGCTTTGAAAATAATCTTTGCATGGCTAATAGATACACAATTTTATCAGTAGTATGGTGGCTCGACTTGACCCAGTTGTTGTGGCTCAACTTACCCCATCCTTGATTTTCTAATATATGTCCACGTATCACCTAATAACAACATGCCTTAGTTTATTACTTATTCCCTACAAATGCACTTAAAGTTATGCTATACATGGAAGTTAAGAGGTCAGGCAATATCAAAATAATATATGAATAAACTTAGCACATGCCTGTTTCATAGTTTTTCCCTTTTAGAGCTGAAAAAAATGTTTTTTGGGGGGCAGCTCATCAGCGTCCGCTGCTAGGCTTGAAACAATGTGCGGAGG
>JAXIVD010000220.1:80000-100000 GCA_036785275.1 Cancer borealis | reverse complement strand
CACGGGATACAACTGTGTATGCTGTAAGCCAAGTAAGTGAGCGCAATATATCAATTTATCATTATGATCAAATTATTAACACACACACACACACACACACGATTGGTCACTATGAGCTCTGAGCTCTTTCCATAGGGGGATGGCCGGCTGTCTCGAGAGAGACCAGCAGCAGACTGTGACAGTGAATAACAGTGAACACACGCATGCACGCGCACACACACACACACACACACGTTAGGTAGGACTGCTTGTCCTAAGCCTTAGGACAAGGACATGATTCTGAAGAAAAAATAAACTGATACTTTAGGACCTAAGGCATCAGTTTATTTTTCTTCAGAATCATCAAAATTATCAACCAGAAAACCAAAATTAAAAGCGCTGAGGCACTTGAGGTCTGCCTCAACCACTCCTACCCTAACCAAAGGGACCTAGCATAAGATTGCAAGTACTGTACATCATCATTTTTACCAAGGGAGTGTTGCAGAAATACATTAGCCTTAGTTGAGGATAAGATAATAATGTTTGTCTCATTTCAAATTGTAGCGTGTCCTCAGCCAAAACAGTGCACGGATCATGGTGGAAAGTGTAAAAACACCTGCGACATATCTGGAATGGAAAGGGAGCTAATAGGGATGTGTCCCACCACCAACAAGAACTTGCAGTGCAAGTGTTGTGCTCCCGAGTGTCAGGACTCAGACTGCAGTTCACGGGGAGGATTTTGTGTCGGAGATAAAGATAGGTGTCCAACAGAAGGCTACATGATAATCGAAGGCTGCACGGGATACAACTGTGTATGCTGTAAGCGTGGTAAGTGAACTCAATATATCAATTTATCATTATGATCAAATTATTAACACACACACACACACACACACACACACACACACACACACACACATACACATGCGCACACATACACGCACGAGCACACACACACGTTAGGTAGGACTGCTTGTCTTAAGGCATCAGTTTATATTTTCTTCAGAATCATCAATTATCAACCAGAAAACCAAAATTAAAAGCGCTGAGACATTTGAGGTCTGCCTCACCCACTCCTACCCTAACGAAAGGGACCTAGTATAAGATTGCGAGTACTGTACATCATTATTTTTACCATGGAAGTGTTGCAGAAATACATTAGGACAAACAAAGCAATATTCACATAAAATAGGCGGCATAAAATGAGTTCATATCGTAACAATATTGCTTTGTGCAGCTACTATTTCTGATACGAAAAGTAATACCACGCGTGCAAAGTTAGTGATATATATATATATATATATATATATATATATATATATATATATATATATATATATATATATATATATATATATATATAAAAGCTTTTGTAAATACACTGATGATGTTCACTATTTACTCTGAACTAAACTAAAATAGTGTTACTTATCAGCAAACTCAAAGAATGCAACTAAAGATGAGA
Source organism: Cancer borealis (assembly GCA_036785275.1). Taxonomy (NCBI): domain Eukaryota; kingdom Metazoa; phylum Arthropoda; class Malacostraca; order Decapoda; family Cancridae; genus Cancer; species Cancer borealis. The sequence goes on along the minus strand of JAXIVD010000220.1, from coordinate 98,556 downwards.
GTACACAATGTATTTTCTCCTCCCAACAGGTGGCGGTACTACAGCTACTCCAACACCACCATCTTCAGCGTCAAGCTCCAGTACAACATCTTCGCCTTCTGATAGCTCTAGCATGTCTTCTGACATGTCGAGTATGTCTTCTGACATGTCGAGTATGTCTTCTGATAGCTCTAGCAGTATGTCTTCTGACATGTCGAGTATGTCTTCTGACATGTCCTATCCTAACCAAAGGGACCTAGCATAAGATTGCGAGTACTGTACATCATCATATTTACTAAGGAAGTGTTGCAGAAATACATTAGCCTTAGTTGAGGATAAGATAATAATGTTTGTCTCATTTCAAATTGTAGCGTGTCCTCAGCCAAAACAGTGCACGGATCATGGTGGAAAGTGTAAAAACACCTGCGACATATCTGGAATGGAAAGGGAGCTAATAGGGATGTGTCCCACCACCAACAAGAACTTGCAGTGCAAGTGTTGTGCTCCCAAGTGTCAGGACTCAGACTGCAAGTCACGTGGAGGATTTTGTGTGGGAGATAAAGATAGGTGTCCAACAGAAGGCTACATGATAATCGAAGGCTGCACGGGATACAACTGTGTATGCTGTAAGCGTGGTAAGTGAACTCAATATATCAATTTATCATTATGATCAAATTATTAACACACACACACACACACACACACACACACACACACACACACACACACACACACACACACACATACACATGCGCACACATGCACGCACGAGTACACACACACGTTAGGTAGGACTGCTTGTCTTAAGGCATCAGTTTATATTTTCTTCAGAATCATCAATTATCAACCAGAAAACCAAAATTAAAAGCGCTGAGGCATTTGAGGTCTACCTCACCCACTCCTACCCTAACCAAAGGGACCTAGTATAAGATTGCGAGTACTGTACATCATTATTTTTACCATGGAAGTGTTGCAGAAATACATTAGGACAAACAAAGCAATATTCACATAAAATAGGCGGCATAAAATGAGTTCATATCGTAACAATATTGCTTTGTGAAGCTACTATTTCTGATACGAAAAGTAATACCACGCGTGCAAAGTTAGTGATATATATATATATATATATATATATATATATATATATATATATATATATATATATATATATATATAAAAGCTTTTGTAAATACACTGATGATGTTCACTATTTACTCTGAACTAAACTAAAATAGTGTTACTTATCAGCAAACTCAAAGAATGCAACTAAAGATGAGAGTACACAATGTATTTTCTCCTCCCAACAGGTGGCGGTACTACAGCTACTCCAACACCACCATCTTCAGCGTCAAGCTCCAGTACAACATCTTCGCCTTCTGATAGCTCTAGCATGTCTTTTGACATGTCGAGTATGTCTTCTGACATGTCGAGTATGTCTTCTGATAGCTCTAGCAGTATGTCTTCTGACATGTCGAGTATGTCTTCTGACATGTCCTATCCTAACCAAAGGGACCTAGCATAAGATTGCGAGTACTGTACATCATCATATTTACTAAGGAAGTGTTGCAGAAATACATTAGCCTTAGTTGAGGATAAGATAATAATGTTTGTCTCATTTCAAATTGTAGCGTGTCCTCAGCCAAAACAGTGCACGGATCATGGTGGAAAGTGTAAAAACACCTGCGACATATCTGGAATGGAAAGGGAGCTAATAGGGATGTGTCCCACCACCAACAAGAACTTGCAGTGCAAGTGTTGTGCTCCCAAGTGTCAGGACTCAGACTGCAAGTCACGTGGAGGATTTTGTGTGGGAGATAAAGATAGGTGTCCAACAGAAGGCTACATGATAATCGAAGGCTGCACGGGATACAACTGTGTATGCTGTAAGCGTGGTAAGTGAACTCAATATATCAATTTATCATTATGATCAAATTATTAACACACACACACACACACACACACACACACACACACACACACACACACACACACACACACACACACATACACATGCGCACACATGCACGCACGAGTACACACACACGTTAGGTAGGACTGCTTGTCTTAAGGCATCAGTTTATATTTTCTTCAGAATCATCAATTATCAACCAGAAAACCAAAATTAAAAGCGCTGAGGCATTTGAGGTCTACCTCACCCACTCCTACCCTAACCAAAGGGACCTAGTATAAGATTGCGAGTACTGTACATCATTATTTTTACCATGGAAGTGTTGCAGAAATACATTAGGACAAACAAAGCAATATTCACATAAAATAGGCGGCATAAAATGAGTTCATATCGTAACAATATTGCTTTGTGAAGCTACTATTTCTGATACGAAAAGTAATACCACGCGTGCAAAGTTAGTGATATATATATAAGCTTTTGTAAATACACTGATGATGTTCACTATTTACTCTGAACTAAACTAAAATAGTGTTACTTATCAGCAAACTCAAAGAATACAACTAAAGATGAGAGTACACAATGTATTTTCCCCTCCCAACAGGTGTCGGTACTACAGCTACTCCAACACCATCATCTTCAGCGTCAAGCTCCAGTACAACATCTTCGCCTTCTGATAGCTCTAGTATGTCTTCTGACATGTCGAGTATGTCTTCTGATATGTCGAGTATGTCTTCTGATAGCTCTAGTAGCATGTCTTCTGACATGTTGAGTATGTCTTCTGAAAGTTCAAGTATGTCTTCTGAAAGTTCAAGTATGTCTCCTGAAAGTTCAAGTATGTCTTCTGAAACTTCAAGTATGTCTTCTGAAATTTCAAGTATGTCTTCTGACAGTTCAAGTATGTCTTCTGAAAGTTCAAGTATGTCTTCTGACAGTTCAAGTATGTTTCCTGAGAGATAGAGTATGTCTTCTGACACGTCGAGTATGTCTTCTGACATGTCGAATATGTCTTCTGACATGTCGAGTATGTATTCTGATAATTCAAGTATGTCTTCTGACAATTCAAGTATATTTTCTGATAGTTCAAATATGTCTTCTGACAGTTCAAGTATGTCTTCTGACGTTTTTAGGATGTCTTCTGTCATATGAGCGCAACTCCAAACACACACACACACACACACACACACACACACACACTTGCGCTTTGGTGGTCCAGTGGAAAGACTCTCGCCTGCCAACGGCATAATGTGAATCCAATCCTGTTCAGATTGCTAATGAATTTTCACTGATAAGGAGAGGTTATCATTCCGCCAGGGCAAGGGGATGGTGGTATGTGAGGGGTCTCGGCCTTACCCATAGATCCGTCTCCATGAGCTGTGTGTGTGTGTGTGTGTGTGTGTGTGTGTGTGTGTGTGTGTGTGTGTGTGCAATTATATTTGGTTGTGCAATTATATGGTTTATCTTTGCACATGTAGTGTATAATGATTACACGTTATCAGCAAATACCCCAGTGTTATATTTTCCTATACATCGAACTACACAGTAAGGTTTTTCATTATGTTGAACATTACAGAGCATGTTGACCCATCAATTTTCACCAATGCTGACATACAAGCAATCAAGCAATTGAATACAAGGACTACTTTCGAGCATAGACAGACATTTCGTGTACATGGGATGGAGAATACACTGAGCAGTCATACCGTTTGATGATACTGTGTGAAGCTCTTGCAGATATATGACCTTTGGGTAGGAGTATTTCACTATCAATATTTGATGCTATTGAAAACATGATAACAGCAGAATTCAAGGGAATTGCAATAGGCCAATATACAAAGCAGTCCCTTTATAATATATAACCTCAACCTATGTCCATTGATCATCCATAAACAAAATTTGGTCTAATCTTCACTTAAAGCCAGGGGTGAAAGTAAGATTAGATTCTTGCATGTACTGTGCTACTCCAATGTAAGGATGCACAACTGCACACGACACTAGACGCCACTCGTCTCGTCCAGAAGTTAGTTATCCACTTCACACTTTCCCCACTTATCATCCATACGGCGTTACAGTAATGCATTTTTTTAGGATGTGACAGAAATGAAATTATTGTTGTTGTTGTTGTTGTTGTTGTGTTAGGGCCGGAACCACTTTAGGATTCCATGAGCCATGATTCCATGAGCGTCGTCCTGTGGAGGTTACAGACGTGGCAACTGTCCCGTCTTCCTAAGGAAGGCGCAGGTGAGGCGAATGATGGCTGGTCGTGTGTCAGGAGGGGTGCCCGCCGCTGCTAGCAGGGTGGGGAGGTCAAAGGTGTTAATGTTTAGGGCGAGAAGTTGGCTGCGTAGTAGTACGCGGTGGGAGTGGAAGCGTGGGCAGTGTAGCATGAAGTGATGTATTGTTTCCTCGCTGGTCCTGCACCAGGGGCAGTAGGGATCGGGAGCCAGACCCAGGCGGTGGAGGTGTGCGGTGAGTGTTGTGTGACCGAGGTGAAGGCGCATGAGAGCCACATCCAGCACGCGGGACTGTTGTCTCACCCAAGGTTGCAGCGATGAATCAGTGCGGTACTGTCCCATGGTGGTGATGCGGAGGGTGTTACTGAGGGAGTTGTTCCAGTTTGATCGGCAGGTGCGGGAGATGAGGCGTTTAGCGGTGGAGAGAGGGAGAGGAAGCGGTGCGATGCTGTCCTGTGAGAGGGCCATTTTGGCAGCAGCATCCACAATGTCATTTTCTCGTATATTGGTGTGGGAGGGCACCCATTGGAGCTTGATCTCCCAGCCCTGGGAGTTAAGATGGAGAAGGAAGCCCTGTATGGCGTAGACGAGGGGGGTTGCTGATGTTGGGTGCCGTGAGAGAAGGAGATGTAATGATGACAGGGAGTCTGTGTATATGACGGCCTTACCCTTGGCATGGCTGGTGTCAAGGTACATGAGGGCTTGATGGAGGGCGTAGAGCTCCGCTGTTAGGACATCTGTCTCTGCGGGCAGCCTCCATGCCCTGCAGATGGATCTGTTCGGGTCGTAGATGGCTGCTGAAGTGGCTGGGGGTGTTGGGCGGTGTGAGCCATCAGTGAACAGCCTTAGGTGGTGGTGGTAGAGGGATCTGTCCAGCTCCTGGAACAGTGAAGCTGCCAAGATAGTTGAGGCAGGCTTCGGGGGGGAGGCCAGGGATGTGAAGGGCTACCATGTGCTTGAGGTCGAGCCAGGGTGGAAAGGGAGAGTGTGTTCTGAGAGGTTGTGGTGGTGGTAAAGGCAGGTTGAGGGTGTTGAGTGCCTGTAAGGCCCTCACCAACTGAGGCTGTCTTGAGCTGTGGAGCCATACTGGTGCATGCTATAAGGGACGATCACACCGCATAGGGTTATTGTTGGGGGACTTGGCAGCCGCTTCTGGGTAAAGCACATGATTGTGCTTTTGGAGGCGTTGATGGAGAGAACCCAGGTTGACACCCAGGTTTGCAGGGAAGTTGTGGCTGCCTGGAGGTTAGTCTGTGCCTGGGCCAGGATTCCTGCTCTGGTGATGTCATCAGCGTACACTAGGAGATGTGAGTGTGGTGGAGTATGAAGATCTGAGAGGAAGACATTGAAAAGGAGTGGGCTAAGGATGGATCCCTGCAGCATGCCTCTTCATATAGGGTGTGGCGAAAAAGTGGAACTCCCCACGCCGTAAGACCTGCCAGTGAGGAAGTCCTTTATCCATGCCAGGATGTGTCCAGTGATCCCATGTTGGCCAGCTTAAGCTACGGTCACACTAGGTATTGCTAACGCTAGCCTGGCTTCCATTTTCCCTGGATTTACAGCGATACGACTAGCAGTCTGGTCACACTCACAAGTAGAACCACTAACCTTGTGGAATCAGCTGATCATAACAACAACACAAGCCGTTATGGAGGAAGCACTTCTCTTCTTCTGCTCATGAACATTTTCCATGAGACTTATAATAGCGTCATGGGACCAATGAATTGAACTATTTATGTTAGTGGCCTTTGTAAAGGTTTGTTTTGGTCTTCCTCTTCTTCTTCTTGTGACCTCTTTCGCCTTGATCTAGTCATGCGAGAAGTAAATGCTATATTTGCATCGAATTAAAATTTATATTTGGGTGTTTTCTTGTATTGTCGTCTATCCTATTTTTCTCATACTCATAAAATGACATTGAAAAAAGAAGTGCAATATTTTTTTTGTTGCATATTTACTGAATAAACGATAGTTTCTCAGTACCCTACATTCGTCTACCGCTAGCGCTAGCAAAACATGCCAGTGAAGACCATCCTTACCACTAGCTCGGTGCAGCAAAAATCAGTAGCCAATGCAACTCAAATGGCTGGCCAATCCAGCCATAACCCCAGATCAATCGATATCAATAGCTAGTGTGACCACGCCTTTATAGAGGATCCCTTGGTGGGGTGCCGTATCAAAGGCTCCTGCCAGGTTAACAAAGAGTGCCGCCATGATGTGTCGCAGATGTGATAGTCCAACTGCGCCAGCACATCCATGGTGCCTCAGTGGGGGCGGAAGCCCCACTGCTCCTCCTTTAGCAGACGCTTCTCCTCCAGCCACCAGGTGAGGTGGGTGGCCACCAAGCGTTCCATCAGCTTGCCCACACAGGAGAGGAGTGCGATGGGCCTGTAGCTTGATGGATGTGTTGGGTTCTTGCCGGGCATCGGGATTGGTATGAGGGTGGAGGTTTTCCAACATGTTGGAAATTCTCCTGACAGTCAGCTTAGGTTGTAGATGTTGAGGAGGTAGTCCTGTAGGGGATGTGTGAGGAACTCGTAGGGAATAAGGTCAGGTCCTGGTCTTTTCCCTGCCTTTAAGGTGCTTGTGGCCACCTTGAATTCCCCATGGGTGAAGGACTGTGTGAGATCTAGGGGTCTCCTGGATGACTATGCAGGGATCTTGCGGTGGTTGTATATTGGATGGGAGGCCAATTTTCTGTTGGTAGTGGGTGGCCATTAATGCTGCCTTCTGGGTGTTGTCCAGTGCTGACTGGGTGTTGTCAGTCAGCGGCATGGTGTTACGTGTTTTCTTCCCCTCCATAGCATGAAGAAAGACCCACGTACGCTTAGTGGAGGAGGAGAACGACAGTGAGGAACAGTGGGAGTCCCATGCCTCCTTCTTAACCCTGCTGATGGTCCTGGCACAGAAGGCGTCTAGGCGGCGGTATTCCTCCCCGGTTGTTGTTAGTGGTGCCCTGCGCCACCTGTTCCAAGCCTGGCGACGTACAGCCTGAGCGCACTGCTCATTCCACCATGGCTTGCCCGGGCGGCAGGGTGTACGGTGCGTGGTGAGGCGGAAGGCCGTTTTACCTGCCTCCTCCAGGGCGTGGTGAAATATCTGGACTGCTTCTTCCAGAGGCAGAGGAGAGCTGTTGGGAGAGATCCTCTGGGCCTCTTCAAACTTCTGCCACTCTGAGGTGATGTTCCAGCGTGGCAGACATCCTGGACATTGTTTTGGGGAGGCATTGGGGAGGGTGGCCAGCAAGTGGAGATGATCACTTCCCATGTAGGGACCGGTGGGGAAGGTGCAAGTGGTGAAGGCGGGGTCGCCGAGGAATAGGTCCGGGACGGATTGGGCAACAGTGTGGGGGTGAAATCTGGTGGCAAGTCCTGGCGGACTCAGCAGCGACAGGTGGAGAGAGTCCATGAGGACCTGGTGTAGTGTGTTGCCCGAGGTATTTCTGTGAGTGGGCAATAAGGTTGGGTCCCAGTGTTGGTGGTGGGCATTAAAGTCTCCCATGATAAGCACAGGGGGTGGTAGATGGGAGAACGGGTGCTCGTAGTCCCGGTACGACGCTAGGATTGTAGCACACCGCCACGGTGAGCCAGCCCCTCCTCAGTCTGACAAAGGCAGCGATCACCTCCAGGTGTCCGGCCTGCCTCTGGGGGAGATAAAGCTGGGAATGGAAGAGTGTGTTCCTCAGGGCAAGAAGCACACCCCCACCCCGTCTTTGGTGGCGGTCCTCTCTAAAGATGGTGTACCTTGGGAGACTGAGTGAGAGGTGGGGAGGGAGCCATGTCTCACATACCCCGACCACAGATGGTAGTGTGTCCCTCAGGTACATCTGGAGCTCTTAAGTCTTCCTGGGGAGAGACCTGGCGTTCCACAGCATAAATGTGAGGGCCATTATGCGAAGATTGCAGTCAGGAGCATGGAGATAGTGGGCCACAGCTTGTTAAGTATGTCATAGACAGGTGCGCCAGACTGGTACATATGGTAAGACTCCCACAGGAGGAAAAAAATTTGGGGGATGACCTCATCTTTGGTGGGGGATGTGGTGGTAGTAGTGGTTGATGGTCCATGATGTCGGGGTTGCGGTGTTAGTGACCATGCTGGCTGGCTGTTGGATGCTGGTGAGAGTGATGTTGCGTTGGGCTGTGTCGCCACTTGCTGTTCCACGCTTGTGTGTGGCGGGAGGATGGTGAATCTCTGCACAGGTTGTGGTCTGTTGCAGATCAGTATCTGGAGCTGCGGTGAGGGAGGTTGAGAGGTGCGCAGCATCCCGAGGTGGTTCAAGGGGTTGTCTGCATCGGCGGCTGCGGTGGGTCTTCGGTGGCATTGCTGCAGCGCTAAGAGTCTGAGTGTCAGAAGTGGAATCTGCAGTTGATGAAGGCAGTCCAGGTGGGACTGTAGCAGTGGCAGTAGTTGGTGTGTTTGTGGCTGATGGTATGGCAGGGTTGGTGGAAACGGGTACTGGGGTTGCTACAGTGTCTACCATCTCCTCTTCCTCTGGGTCTTGTAGGGCTGTAAAACTGTTGGCCGTGATGATGGTTGAGTATGACATGTCTGGCTGGACATTGCCGCTCACAGCGGCAATGTGCGGTAGTGGCCTTGGCCCCACCACAAAAATCGCTGTCTCCCGTGGTAACGTGTTCCCAAGCCCAATCCTATGTGGGATGGCAACATCTGGCAGTTGGGAATGTTTTGGTCCAGTAGTGTTATTGTTGACATCGATTCAAGTTTTTGAAATTAAATTATAACTCATAAGAGGGCACATGCCGGTGTCGCGTAATCAGAGATCTGTTATTGTTTTAGAGGTCCGCCCCCCAACTGCGCATGCTCAGCAGTAAATTTTTGCCGATGACTTGAAAATTTACCTAAAGACAGGCTTTTCTTCTTCTTATACTCTACATAACTTGCCCTACATGCAGAAAGACATTGACCTTCTTGTATCCAGAGCCGAGTCTTGGGGACTTGAGATAAATACTGACAAAGCTGTTGCTATTAGGTTCTGTCGTGGCGCCTCACCCCATCCAGGACCCATTTGCTATATGAATGGCGCCCAATTCAGTTTGTAGATTCCGCTTCAGATTTGGGTCTGTTGGTTGATGTCTCCTTGAAATTTCATCAACATATTCGCAGAACTGTTAATAAGGCATCTGGTATTGCCTCAAATCTTCTGAAGAGCACAGTAAACCGGGACTCCTCATTTATGCTTTCTCTCTATCTCACGCATATTCATCCAGTCATTGAGTTTTCTTCTGTGGTTTGGCATACAGGATTTGAAGGAGACCTTTCGCTGCTGGAAGGCGTCCAACGTCATTGGTCCAAGCAAATTTCTGGACTTAGCAACATGGATTACAGTGCCCGTCTTTCTGCTCTGGGTTTGTGTTCAGTGCGGGGGACTCTGCTCTGAGCTGATCTGATCAAGGTGTGGAAAATATTCAATGGATTAACACCTATCACTTTGACTGATATCTTTACACCAATGGCAGATGTCAGGACACGGGGCCACCCTCTCAAAATATTTCATCCTCATATACACACAGACTTGCGCAAAAGATTTTTCTCAGTTAAAGTTATTAGCTCTTGGAATTCTTTGCCTTCAGAGGTCGTGCTGGCTCCCACCTTATCACAGTTTAAAAGATTACTTGCTGTTCATTTGGGGGACAGACTGTATGAATTTTAAATTGTATTGTTGAAAATCCTACTAAATGCTTACAACACACATTCCACAGTATTTTACATTAGGTATTTATTTGTCATTATCACAAACTTTTATCACACTGTGGCGTGTTGGCATGTTTGGAGCTCCCGTCCTGTGGAGCTCATCCTGGTAAGAAATCATGGTAAGGGGGAAAGAACTGCCTCGTGTAGGTCATTTAACTGGCCTCTTGCAGTCTTCCCATTTCTTATGTTCTTAACTTAACCTAACCTAACCTAAGACCTCCGAATTTTAGGTAAAATTATGTTATGATAGGTTAGGTTACCTAACCTATCATAACATAATTTTACCTAAAATTCGGAAGTCTGTTTTTAGGTCAACCTAAACGTCCCTCGTTGGGTGGTGGTAGTAGTCAAGATCCTGCCCACCTAGAGTCATTTAAGCAACTGTCTGAGATGGTCATGGCACTCTGCTCAACTGTGCGTTCTCTCTCTGATCAAATGTCCGGTGTTCAAACTTCTGTTAATCAACTTTTGATCAAAAACACACAAAAACACAATAAACCCTCTCATAATTCATATTCTGAGTCTACTCATAGGCTTATGATTCGCGAGGAGGTGAGAGAGATGAGAGAGCGGGAAAAGCGAGCTAAATCTATTATTTTACGTGGTCCTTCTAACATGTCTTCTCAGCAGGCAAATGACCTCTTGAAAGATGTTTCCACCCATCTCATCAACAGGCCAGTTACAGGTAGTAACTTTACTTGTATTAACTTAGAGAAAGGAATGTATCGCTGTAACATTGAAAGAGATGAGGACAGAAAAGAATTTTTGAGGGAGTCTCATAAACTCAAGGGTATTAGGCAACATGATAAAGTTTATGTCCACCGCGACCTAACATCTATATCTCTATATAGATCCTATTGCGCGCCTCCATTTCCATCTGGTGTATGTGTTGGTCAAATCTTTTCTTAAATGTGTTGACAGAGGTAGCACTTGCAACATGTTCTGGTAAGGTGTTCCATTCATTTATAACCCTGTGTCTGAAAGAGTTTTTTGTCTGTGTCTTATTACAGCGTGATTTGTACAGGTGCTTGGAGTGTCCTCTTGTATTTGTTGCGTTAGTTTGGAAAAAGTTGTTTTGATTGATGTTTTCTAAGCCTTGAAGAATTTTGAACACCTCAATCAAGTCTCCTCTCCTTCGTCTGTCTTACAATTTTGGTAAGTCCAACTGCTTGAGGCGTTCTTCGTAAGACATGTTTTATTGTTGGTACAACAATAATTTCAGCATTGCCATGGAGGCCCTGCGTCACCTGATGGACTCATTAGCAACCCCCACACCTGATGTTATCCTCACTGGGGACTTCAACTTTCCTTTCCTAAAGTGGCCTGAAGGAATTCTAACTGGGAGCACATTTGCCGAAAAGTCTCAAGCTGAACTTCTACTAGATATGACAGATTCCACGTTCCTTAATCAAAAAATATATGAACCAACCAGGGGTAACAATATTCTTGACCTATTTTTCACCAACAACAGTGACGCAATTAACAGTATTTCTGCAGAAAAAACTATCTTTTCTGACCACAATCTCCTCAGAATAAACACTAACTACAAAAAATCAACACTACCTGAAGAGACCAGATCTACAAAGAAGAATGCATTCTCTACTCAAAATTTTTTCAGCAGTGAAGTAAACTGGGAGTGTATTAATGCTGAGCTGAGGGACACAGACTGGGAGTCAATACTTGACAATGATGACCCTGAGGCTATGCTGGACAGCCTACTCACCACCATCCAAAGGATTTGTGAAGGCAACGTTCCTGCGAAAAGGCAAGTAAACAGAAGAAGCAACATTCCGAGAGAGCGAAAAATAATGATGAGGAGACGAGCTTCCTTATATAAACGAATCCTCAAGGCAACAAGTGAAAAACAGAAGAGCTCATTTTTAACCAAAGTCCACGTTGTTGAGAGGGAAATTAAGGAGTCCCATGAAAAGCAGCGAGACTGGGAAGAAAACCAGGCAGTGCATAACATAAAGATCAACCCCAAGTTCTTTTTCAAGTACTGCAAAAAGTTTTCCAAAACACAGGTCAGAGTTGGTCCCCTTCAAGCAGAGAATGGAGAAATATCAAAGAACCCTGAAGAAACATGTCATATACTGTCTCAACAATACATTAAAGTTTTATCACAGCCTAAACCTTCAAAGATTGTGCATGACTCCACCGAATTCTTCAAGGATCACATCCAGCACCACCAAAGTCTGGCCAACATTACCTTCTCCCCAGCTGATCTGCAGAGAGCCATCGGTGAACTCAAGGTGAACTCTGCTGCAGGACCTGATGGTGTGCCGTCCATCCTCCTGATAAAATGCAAAGAAGCACTGGCAAGCCCCCTCTACAAGATCTGGCGATGCTCCCTGGACACCGGCATCATCCCAACCGTATTGAAGGAGGCAATAATCTCTCCAATCCACAAAGGGGGAGACAGAACTCAAGCCAAAAACTACAGACCAGTGGCCCTCACCTCCCACCTCGTAAAAATCTTTGAGAAAATAGTTAGAGACGCAATCATCACCCACCTAGATGATAATGACCTCATGAGTGGCTCACAGCATGGGTTCCGTAAAGGGAGATCATGCCTCTCCAACCTGCTTGCCCACTATGAGTGGCTGCTTCAAGGACTTGCTGAAGGAAGAAATGTGGACGTCGTGTATCTGGATTTCGCTAAGGCCTTCGACCGAGTCGATCACGGCGTCCTCCTCCATAAGCTGAGGGCCATGGGTATAACGGGGAGGCTAGGTGTGTGGCTGCATGGCTTCCTTACATGTAGGAAACAGGCAGTCGCTGTTGATGGCTTCAAATCACAGCAAGAAGAGGTCATCAGTGGCGTCCCTCAAGGCTCTGTACTCGGTCCTCTGCTCTTCCTGGTCCTGATGGCCGACATGGAGGACGTGGTTGACGACTCCTTTCTGTCATCCTTTGCCGATGACACCACTCTAAGCCACAGGATTAGTGAGGAGAGTGATGTCACTAAGCTACAGCTGAACTTACAGAAAATTTACAAATGGGCTGAGGCAATCAACATGAAATTTAATGATGAAAAATTTGAACTACTGAGAATTGGGCCCAATACAGAAATAAAAAGCTCCACCAATTTGTATACAGGTGGACAGCAAGACATTACACCAAGTCACGTTGTCAAGTGTCTTGGTGTTCACATGAATGATGATGCCACCTTCCGGCACCACATAAAAGAGACAACCACCAAAGCCAGGAGGATGGTCGGCTGGGTCCTCCGAACCTTCAGGTCAAGGGAGCAAGAGGTCATGTTGGCACTGTGGAAGACCCTCATACAGCCAGTATTCGACTATTGCAGCCAGCTGTGGTCACCTCACAAAAAGGGCTAAATACAGGAGCTGGAGTCGGTACAGAGGGCTTTCACCAGGACAATAAAAGGTATGAAGGGGCTCAATTACTGGCAGCGTCTCCAAAAATTGGGGCTATACTCTCAACAGAGAAGAAGAGAGAGATATAGGGTCATATATGTGTGGAAGATACTGGAAAAGCAAGTGCCTGACCCCATCAACCAACTACTGAAAACAAAAGAAAGTGAGCGCACCGGTCGCTCATGTGAGAGACGTGCTTTCTCTTCAACAACTCCAGTAAGAATAAAGAATCTTCTTGCCTCCAGTCTGACATATAGTGGCCCTAGACTCTTTAATGTGCTTCCTAGACACGTCAGAGACACCACTGGCTGCTCGGTCATCAGATTTAAAAAGAACCTGGACAACTTCCTGCAAACGCTGCCAGATGAGCCTCCTATCTCAGGCTACACGGCTCACTGCAGGGCAGCCTCTAACTCTGTGCTGGACCAGATGGCTCTCCTGAAGGAGGACTCCCGGACCGGCAGCAGCGGTGGACCACCACAGCTGTGAGGAAGACCCTCTAGATTCGACTAAGTAGACTAAGTAAGTAAGTAAGTAGACCAGTTTTGTTGCCTTCCTTTGTACTTTTTCTATCTTGTTAATGTTCCCCCTTGTTTGGGGTGACCATGCTTGCACAGCATACTCCAGGTGTGGACGTACACAAGTCCTGTAGACCATACTGAAACCCTCCTTGGTCCAGTGATGGAACGTCCTTTTTATTAGACCTAGGATACTGTTGGCCTTTGATACCATTTTATCAATGTGTTCATTAAATTTTAAGTTATTGTTTAGCAGTACCTCAAGATCTTTCTCTTTTTCTACCACCGTCAGTTGTTTTTCCATGCTGTATTGCCTTCTCTGGTTGTTGGTTCCCACATGCATAACTTTACATTTGGTTGCATTGAAACTGAGTAGCCATGTCTCAGACCACTCCATCATATGATTGATGTCCTTCTGCATACTCTGATGTTGTGTTGCAATGGATACGGGACCATAGATTTTCGTGTCATCAGCAAAAATTTGGCAAGAAGATGTAATTTTGCATGGCAGGTCATCTATGTATATGAGGAACAATAATGGTCCCAGAACAGAGCCCTGAGGCACACCACTGCTTACTTCTACATTCTCAGACTCTACACCATTTATTTTCACTTTTTGTGTGCGTTTTGGTAGGAAATCCTCAATCCACTTGAGAATGTTACCTCCAATACCTTTTCTCCTAATTTTGCATATAAGTCTATTATGGGGCACTGTGTCGAAAGCTTTTGCAAAATCGAAATATATGATGTCAGCTGGAATGTTTGAATCTTGAAGGCTTATCAATTCATTGAATGTCTCTTAACAGATTTGTCAAGCATGATCTCCCTTTCCTGAAGCCATGTTGGTTTGTACATAATGTATTTTGATCTTCCAAGTTCTTTACGATTTCATCCCTTATAATACCTTTTAGGAGTTTTCCAATAATGCATGTTAAACTCACTGGCCTGTAGTTGTTTGGCTGTGTTCTGTTTCTGCCCTTGTAGCTTGGAGAGACAATGGCACTCTTCCAAGTTTGTGGCACTGTTGCTGTTTGTAGTGACCAGTTAAACAGTAGAGTCAATGGTTCGGCTATTTTTTCTGCCAGTTCCTTAAGGACTTTTGGATGTATATTGTCAGGGCCTGGGGCTTTAAATTCATTTAAAGATTGAAGTTTGCGTATGACGGTGTCCTGATGCACTTCCATGTTTGTTAATTGTTCCACACAATTTTCTGAGTTATAGGTAAATGGGTCCGGTCCTGGACATCATAAATTTGCTGGTAGAAGTAATTTGCAATGAGTTCAATACTGTCCTTTTCTTCTGTGAATACAGATTTGAAAAACTCATTCAAAACATTTGCTGTTTCCTGCATATTTGTTGTCAGGGTTCCTTCTCTTGTCATTAATTTATTTACATGTTCTTTTATTCTTTTGTTACTGTTAACATATCTATAGAGTGCTTTTGGGTTAGTTTTTACTTCTTCAAATAGTTTTAGTTCATATGTTTTTCTGGCTCGCCTTATTTCTTTGGTGCATTTGTTTCTTTCTTTAACACATTACCTGCGATGCGACCCACCGGTGGGTCACCAGCTGTTGCGATGCGACCCACCAGTGGGTCGTACAACAGTTTTCAAATGTCTCGTTTTAACCTTATTATTAATAGAAATTGGATTATATAGTAAAATTGCAATAGTCAATAGGTGTAGGAGGCCATAATAAACACTGATTGATAAGTACAGTAAGAACGGTCATCTCGCGCATAATTGGTACTGGGTTATCGGCCGCGAGATGAAAAACCGCGAGATGAACGATATTGAAATACATGTAAATAGTATAATTGGTTCTTAGGTATGGCACATAAGCTTCTTATAACTCCCATTAACCCTCCAGGAATACAAAATATTTTGCCGAAAATTCACACATACAAGGTTATGCATAATCTGTATGATAATAAACAAGATTGAACAATTTCTGACTATTAATAGAGGTTCAAATATTATTCTACTTACTTTATGAGAGTCTGTGACTGGCTTGAGTAGCCTGGCAGTGGTGGCTACTGGTTACTTGCTCTCTCCTCTACCGTTTGCACATCACCACCATCACCACCACCAGCACTGCGTGCAACCATTTCTTTCTTTTCCTGGAGTGTATATTTCCTGAGCTTCACCCCCTTGCGATAAGCACGCTTCTCTCGTCCACCACGATTTTCACCACTACCACTCATAGAACTCATGTTCCTTGTTATTACAGTGTATTGTACTTCCACTAGAACGTTTTCACTAGAACACCGAAAGTAAATATGCTCCATAGCACAACAAAATAGCAATATTGTTGTTGACCTAACTCCTGCCTTGACACAACCGACCCAAACCAATCATTCAACTGGCGCGCTGACCTATGTGCATGCACGAGATGTTCGTTTGGCACCGCTAGATGGCAGAAGGCGGAAAATTTGAAATAGACGCGAGATGCTAAATTCGCGAGACTATATTACGCGAGATGGCCGTTCTTACTGTAATATGAAGTTAATTTAATTTTTACACTTATGAAAATTAAATTAAAATTACTCTTCTTGTTTCCATATTTTTTTCTAATACATGTAAGAAAACTATATTATCTTTCATTTTTTCCTTCAGAAGAACATAAAACTTTTGTATAACAAATAAATCAAACTGAGATGTCACAAATGGACTTTCCTTGATAAACTTCAATGATTTTCTTAATTGATCTTTTCATAATTTTCCTGATATCAATTGGACAAACTATAACAAAGCAACCATTGGTGACCCTCATAAGTTGCATATCATATAAACATAAGTAATGAAACAAAACATCAGTAACTGAAAAAAATACCTGTTACATTTTTTTCATAATTTACTTTGAATGCTTAGTCTCAAAGCATGACAGACATAGGTAAGGCTTACCATCACATGAGCTGCAAAAAGTTGATACTTTCTTTGCTTTTTTTGATGCCACTTTAGATCCTTCATTTGTGGATATTATTTCATAACACCCTGCACATCTTTTTTCGAGATTCTCTCTTTGATCCTTCAGCTTCCGATAAGAAATGTTGTGCACCTAAGGGAATGACATCACGTAGAAGTGAAAGGATGATTGACTCCTTGAATTGCAATAGGATCCATTTTTTGTCTGAATGATATTTGTTTAAAACAATGAGAGCATTCAATACACAAGCTCCTGTGAGGAACTCCAATGCAACTTTTTTTTATACCATTTTCAGTTTTTTCTCAGAGATGTGTAATATGATGACATTTGATCTGAAAGATCAACTCCTTTCTTTGCTTTATTGTAATCCATTACACACTGACGTTTTTTTCTTCTCCATTCCTTAAAACTTTGCCTGTTGCAATTAGTTTCTCATCATGCTCAGGAACTGTTGATAAAATTAATACGTTTCTTTTATTTTTCCAATTGAAGACCTTGATGCCTTTACCATTTTCAAAAGAAGCTATATCACCTTTCTTGATTTTGGCTTTGGTCACTTCCTTTGGAAGCCCTTTACGGGAGGCACGCACTGTGCCACACAAATATGTTTTATGTGAAAGAAGGTAATCAGCAAGTGTATTAGATGTATAGAAATTGTCAATGTATAGTGTAACCCCTTTCTCAAGCAAAGGTAACATCAAAGTATGTCCACCGGTGGGTCGTATCTCAGAAAAGTAATGTATTTCTCACGGGGTGCGATGCGACCCACCGGTGGGCAAACATTTTGAGGTTGCCAGTGCGTTTAGGGGTGATCCCAGACGACACTCATCTTATCTCGCTTTGCTGGCTTGAGCCGCACTGAAATGACGACAATTTCTTTGAAACGCATTGAGGGAGAGCTCGCCATGATGCCAGTCGCAGGCGTGTTAATGTACTCCCTGTATCTTGGCTGACATTTATTTTCCAAGTATCGTTTCCAGGCAAAGTGTTTGTTTCGTATTGCTCTTTTGGTGCTTGCGTTAAACTTTTTTTTTTTTTTTTTTTTTTTTTTTTTTTTTTTTTTTCATTAAAAGGATACTGACTAAGGGAAAAAAATAAGTATAAAAAAATCCCGCTTGTCGCCAGACCCTGTAAAGAAGATAGTAGGAGAAATAAAAAATGGGAGGGCAGTTCAATTTAGTATGAGAGGTGTCTTGACACTCCTCTTTTGAAAAAGTTTAAGTCATAGGCAGGTGGAAAAACAGACAAAGGAAGAGAGTTCCAGGGTTTACCAGTGTAAGGGATGAAAGAGTGAAGATACTGGTTAACTCTTGCATTAGATAGATGGACAGAATAAGGATGAGAAGAAGTAGAAAGTCTTGTGCCGCGAGGCCGCGGGAGGGGGGAAGGCATGTTTGTTATTCCTTCTTTGCATATCTCTGTTCTTGGGTATAAATCTTTGTATTCCTTCTTTTAGAGTTCGTTCAATAATTTTGCTCATCTCATTGACGTCCTTTCCTTGTAACTCTGTTCTCCAGTTTATCAGTCTCAGAAAATTTTTGAAGTTTTGGTAATCTCCTTTGAAAAAATTGTTTCATCTCTTCCGTCCCCTACGTAGGCCGAGATTGGTACATGTACTTAAATTTGATAACACCATGATCACTTTTTCCCAGTGGCCTCATTACCTCCACCTGTTCAATATAATTTTCATTATTTGTTATGATGAGATCCAAGGTACTTGGTGTATGGTCCCCTCTCACCTGAGTGATTTCTTTGACATGTTGTGTTAAAAAGTTATCTCCCAGACTGTCTAGGAACAGTTGCTTCACTGAATTTTTCGAAGCTGGTGTACTGTGTGTCATCTAATACCTTGTTTCAACAATTGCCTCAAACATTCGAAACATAGATATTTAATTAAAAACCTTCA
>JAXIVD010000220.1:5000-75000 GCA_036785275.1 Cancer borealis | reverse complement strand
TGCAACAATCAAATGTAACATACTGGCAATGTACTATCTACCCTAAAAGTAGCCCGTGCAAGGCAGTAGCTACCCAGGGAAACGGAAAACTTGCTACAATCATCCAGCATCAACAGGCTCTGTTATCGCCACTAAAGTAACATCACAAGTACAGGAACTGGCAGTACAAAACCTTTTTAAACCAGCGTTTGCTATAGTGGATGATGGGCTCCTACAACAGATGGGAAAAACACCATACCATAGTCTGCCTAAGCCCGAGCAGTTGGCAAGAACAACAAACAGGCAGAGACAGAAGTTAAGACTGACAGAGCCAAAAAACCCTAAATTTTAACTTGAAGAAGCTCACAATCTTGATGATTTCCTTAGAGCTGACGTAATGGTTCATGAACGTCACCACCTGATCCTCGCAATGAGACAACAAATAGGACATCTAACCAAGGCAAAATCATGGTAAATCGATGGCACATTTAAGCTGTGCAGGCACCCATTTATGCAACTGATGACAGTCAATGCTTTTGTGAGAGCAGAAGACTATGCAAAATAGGTGCCCTTATTGTTTGTCATAATGTCCGGTAGAAAGAACAGTGATTACCGAAAGGTCTTCAAGGAACTTTTGGCCAGTATACCAAATGAGCCTTCTGTTCAACACATAACAGTTGACTGTGAAAAAACAATTTGGAAAGTCTTTCCTGAGTTTTTGCCTAATGCTGAGATCAAGGGATGTATTTTCCATCAGACACAGGCCATATAAAGAAAGATTTGTACATTTAATTATATATCATTGCAGTAACCATGCATTATACAAAGATTTACTCAGTGTCTGCAGACAATGTATACTCATGTGGATGGGACTTTATTGTAATATGTAACGACCTGACCACTTTATATGTATATGTACCAATTTCCTTGCCTTAACATAGGTTCAAGAAGTTGGTCTCCAGCATGCCTACACGTATGATGACAGAACTTACAAATATCTGCGTGAAGTGATGGCCCTTCCATTTCTGTCAGAGGAAGATATAGTTCCTATGTTTAATGTCTATCTCGCCTAGCCACCAACAGCCCAATTACAAATTATAATACAGTATATTTCAAGAACATGGATCCACAGCTCCACATGGTCACCTTCTACCTGGAGAATTTTCAATCAGTCAGTGCATACCAATAATGACATTGAAGGATGGCACACAATCGACTAAACAAACGTGCTGCAGGTAGATGCAATCTCCAGTTTTATCTCCTTGTAAACCTTCTCCATAATGAGGCTAGATTAACATCTGTATACATAAGGCTTGTATCTGAAGAAAAAAAAAAACTACAAAGGATCCAGCGAAAAAAAAGAATAGGGATTTGCAGAGTAGAATATTAGCTTTTTGGGAGCAGTATGTGAGGGATGAGGGGTCACCATATCAACTGGTGAAACCTTGTGCTTATCTCAATGGACCAGTATGCAGCTGAATCTTGCATTTATGCATTTTTTATTAAAGTTTTACATTTAAGTTTTAAAGGTTTTATATGTATTTAGGTTTTATAGGTTTAATATTTAGGTTTTAAAGGTTTTATATCTAAGTACTTTTAAAGGTTTAATTCTATATTTGTATTCAGCACATGAATTTGATAGACATACGTATAACTTTTCTTTTCAAATTCTTTATCTACCACTTGATAAAAGCCCCGACAAGCCCTCTACTGCTACACCGCACTGGTGATGGCCTCTCGAACTACACACCACTTACATGGTATATAACTACTCTAACAATTTATAGTTCAGCGTGGGTGAGTTGACTCTTACACATGGGCAAATTGACGTGTGGGTGAAATGACCGTAAACTGAATCAATGATGTTATCAATTTCTTAATCATCTCTTCATCCAAATATTCTTACATTTCTTAGCAGCTGATATGTATCTCCTGTGATTTTATTAATATGTTTCTCTGGTGACAAATTATCTGTAATCCATACTCTCAAATTTTTTTATCTTTGTTTTGTTTATCCATTTATTTCCCATTGAATATTTTCCTCTCTGTCTCATTCTACTATTGCTCATTTCCAGCACTTTATACTTAATGGCGTTAAACTACATTTCCTATAGTTTACTTCATCTGTGAATCTTTTGTAAATGCTCAGTCCTCTTTACTTTCTACTTTTCTTAATAGTTTGGCATAATCTGTAAATACTCGTATAACTATTCACTCCCTCTCTCATATAATTTACATAGACCAAGAACATTACTGGTGCCAATACTGATCCTTGAGGAACTCCACAATGATACTGCACAATTCTGACTTCTGATTTTTTATTACTGTTCTCATTTCAGCAAACCACCCTTCAATCCTCCTACATTTTCTATTTTCTAGAGCAGTCACTTGTGATTTACCTTGTTAAAAGCCTTCTTGAGGTTCAGGTAGATGAAATCAACCCACCCTTCTCTTTCTTGTGTCACATCAATCATTCGAGTAAAAGCTTAGTAAGTTCGTTATACAAGACCTTCCTTCTTTAAACCCAAACTGACCATCTGAGTTTCTCTCTCTTCCAAAAACTCCAACCACCTGTCTTTCACAATTCAATGGTTCTTCTTTATCTCCTTCTTTGTGACTTGGCACAATATTTGTTAATTTTCAATCTAGCAGTACTACAATTAGACTATGTAACTTTCCAAATAGCTGGATTCTTTCCTTATCCAATTTAACATTCCATTTGGACCCGGCGCTTTTCTCACACCTTGATTTTCCATCAGCTTCTTTACTTTGATTATGTCTACTTTTATGTTTTTCCATTAGATTTTAACATCATTCATTCTAATTCACTTTCTCTTGTAAGTACAGCTTGAAAGCACTTATTCATCACCTCAGTCAGTTGTAATGCATCTTTGTACACTGTGCTTTCTAACTTTAGCTTATCTACTCCTTTCCTGTTTTTAATTTTTCAGTTTATATATCAATAGAAAAGTTTTAGTTCATATTTACATTTTTCCATTATATTTCTCTAAAAGTTGCTTCTTCTCTTCGGATTCTTACATATATTGTTTTGTATTATTCCCAAAAATTTCTTCCTCCACTTGTTTCGTGTTTTTTTTCTTTCCAATCTTGTTAATTCACATCTTCTATTAAGTCTTTTTTTTTTTCCTTTCTCTAATAACCATTCTTGGAACATATCTATCTATGCCCTCTGTATATATTCAGATCAACTCATCCCATTTCTTCTCTAGGCTCCTTGTTGCATGGAAACTACTCCAGTCTGTCTCTGTGAAAAATGTTCATAATCCTTATAAATCTTGTGTTCTTCTCTTCTCTCCTATTTTATATTTTCATTTACTTCGATATCAATAAGTACATGGCCACTCTTTTTTGGTGGGCACTGGTAATTAACTTTTCTTATTACTTCCAGTTCCTGTCAATAACAGATCTAGTCTTAATGGCTCTTTATTATTTCCAAATTATGTGTTCTCTTTAATTTTCTTTTGCCAATATGGGCATTTTTCTTTCCATCTTTTCTATTGTATCTATTAATTGATGAACAGTCTCTTCAAGCATTATTACTTGTTAGTCCTCAAATTCAATTGGTGTTGCCATCTTTGTTTACCTTTATTCTCTTTGTATATAACCCACAATTTTTTTGTCTATTTCTTGGAGATAGGACTTATTTAACTGCACAGTTCTTACCTGTATATTTATTAGGTTTTCTTGGATCCTCTTAATCAGTCACAGTAGCCCTGTTTGGAAGAGCTCCTTCAAACAGGTCCGCCGCTTCCGTCGTACGTGTGTTGTATTTACCTAGTTATCTAGTTGTGTGAGCTGAGCTACACTTGTGTGGTCTTGCCTCTGTCTCCATATCTATAGTTGTCTAGTTTTTTCTTCTGTTGATGTACATTCTTTGCCATTATCACCTCTTCCTTCAGTCCATTCCAAGTATCTATACTTAGGGGAAAACTGTACTTTTTTGTATTGTTCAAACAAATTCCTTTCTGCAATTATTTCTTGTCCCCTTCAAAATTCTAGCCTCTCCTTTTCTTCTAAATATTACGTCTTTTCTATCTGTTTCCTCCAGGTTGTTCAGCAATTTGAATGTTGTAATTAAGTCACCTCTTTTTCTTCTTTCTTTTAGTGTTGTTAGATCAATTTCTTTTAATCTTTCCTCATATGTTAGTTCTTCCAATTCTGGCACCATCTTAGTTGCAATTCTCTATATACTTTCTAATTTCAACAAATGCTTTTTCTTGTGCAGGGATCATATTATTTCTGTATATTCCAGTTTTGGTCTGATCATTATGTTTATAGTTTTTTCATCATATCTTTATCTAGGAGATTAAATGCCATCCATATATTCCTTAGCATCCTGAAAGTGTCATCAAATATTTTATCTGCATGATTCTCTGGTAACCAATTGTCTTGTATTATCACTCCAAAACCTTTTCTACTTTTACTATTGATATAGTATTTTCCTCTTACTTATAGGTCCATAAGGGTCTCATTGCACTTTTTTCCCATTTTCAATAAATGATATTTTTTTGCATTAAATTCCCTTTCCCATTCATATATCTTGTTTATATCATTCTGTAGCTCCTCAAAATCCTAGTTTTTTTTTTTTTTTTTTTTTTATTATTATTTTTTTTTATATATATCTTTCCAAGTAATTTTGCATCATCTACAAACAGACTTATGCTGGGATCACACATCTGGAATTCAGCCTCTGTGACTATCTGCGATGATGGGCCTTTGACAAAATTTGTGGATTCACAATTTACGACAATGTTACTATGCTTTAATCTCAACTGCAGCTAAATTAGTTGTAGGCGATCACAGTAACTTAGCGCGACTCAGGAAGTGGCTGTGATTATGCTCAAATTTTCAAAACATTTGCAGACCACCTCTGCGATTGTCAAATCCCTCGACTAGTTACAGCATGAAGGCAGTGTGAGTGAGGCACCGTTGCCACGCTCTGCGATGTGGCAACAAAGGATTGCATCAGAGCATTGTGCAGCTGAGCGACTCCCACACCACGTGATGTGGCAGCAAAGGATCTTCCCTATATAACGCTTCCTGCTTGCTCCGTTTCAGCACAGTCTCCACTCGACAGTAACAGCACAATGCTCACCCAGCGACCACCAACCAACCTCCACCAGCACCATGAAGGACACCTCTGCCAAGCTCACGAAGAAGGGGAACGATATCTACAGAGTTGTTATGAATCGCGGTTATTGGGTGGGGACTTCCAACATTTTCGGCATCACAGATAGTTGCAGAGGCTGGATCGCAGATGTGTGATCCCAGCATTATGTAACTGTTTATTCCTTCTGTGTGTATGTGTGCATGTGTCTGTGCATGTGTCAAGTTTTTGTAGATCTCTGTAAGATGTTCTAAAGTTATATGTTTTGTTCAATATTTCGCTGCCACAATTTTTCTTTACCATTCTGCTAGATTCTACTTTACCTACACTGTCCAACACAGAGAGCAATGTAACATGATCAGGTTCTATCATTGCCTAAAAATGCAATTAAAAAGTATCTCATCAACAGAAACAAGTTAAAACAATAGCTTAATCTGAATATAGAAGAAAATTGTGTGACGGTGACAGAAGGCTCCCTCAGGCAGGGTGATGGGGCAAGAATGGCACATGGCTCATAGCTTCAAATACACTGTTTTGTTACTGTGGTAGTAGTGGAACAAGTGGCATTAACAGTGGCACTAACACATTTATGACAACTCTAGAGATAAATACATGATAGTGATATGTATCTTAAGATACATTAATGGCTGACTTTCTGATATACTGTTGATATATTATAATAGTTATGGTCAATCACTGTAGACATTCAAGCTCCTAGATGACTTATCAAAACTAAAGAATAATTACCTGTCACAACTAAAAAATGAAAGGTGAAAATAAACAGGAAATCAACTAACACTTCACAGCTAATCTATACGCCACTGTGTAAAGCTAAAGATGCAGCAAAACAGCTGTTTTTGACTAGGACTCTAGTGTTCCAGTGGTTAGTCTGATTACTATGAAAAGGAAGTCTCAGTAAAGAAAAATTTGGATTCTAAAAATTGAAAGCTGCGATTGATATCTACTGAAAGTGATATCTGTGTTTCAAAACCTTGTGTTTCTTACCACAAAAATCTATACTGACCATGCTAAAATATTTCACTACCTCTTTCTATACTAGATTCTTTAGTTTTTGCAAAAATGCTAATATAATTTTCAAATATGTCCATACATTTTTCTATATACATGAAAATATAATCACATATAGTACTATCATATAAAACAAAATGTATCATTGCATCTGAATTGCTCCTGGAATGTGTTGAGGGTAAAGGGTCCAAGGCGCCGGGCTTCAACTGACACCCTGGAGGAGTAATGCTCATGGAAGACCTACATAAAACCAGGCTAACAAGAGGAATCTGAGGAAGAAAAATATTGATAGATAAACCTAAATTCAGTGAGATCAGTGAAGAGATAGTTGGTTTGGAATGTTATGAAGTCACTTCACATCTCTTTGAGCAGTGATTTTTAAGACCTAGCAAGGTTACAAAGATTTATGAATACCTGACACATTACCAGTAATTTTCATTGTTTACCATGACATTCTGCTTCAATGTATTGTCATTATATTAGGATAAGCTTTCATCTTCATGAGAGGTACTCATTAGAACTATATTGATAGGAAATATGTGATACATTTCAATTATATCATAAAAACTCTTGAAGACTATATGAAGGTCAAGCTTATCATAAATTCTTTGCAAAGAATTCGATGGCTATTGAAACCATATTTCTTCCATTGCTTTTTTCTGCTATCACTGATCGTCATCTTATAGTTTCTAATTTATGCTTTATAACGTGCCCTATTTCTGTCAAAAATGACAAAGATATTGGGACCAGATCTTGACTGCCACATATATACTTGAATGAGATTCCTTTTCAATTCTAGCTATCAAACAGTTTAATCTTTAAAACTATATTTGGAACTGGTAATACTACCATTCTTCATGGTTCAAATTCTTTTTTTATCAAGAGGCATCAGAATTTTGGAAAATAGATCTTTTGAGCTTGAAAATAAAATTTTTTGTCTTTTCATCCTGTACTTTTTTTTTCACGTGTGCATTTTCACAAGACTTTAAAACTTAAATTCTTTGAATATAAAACATTCACTTTCCTGTATGGGATGATCATTACCAATGGGCTTGCAGTTATTCTATTGATTCTGGCTATCACTATCATTGTAACCATCTTAGATTGTGAGGAAAAAGTTCAATAATTTAAATTTGAATTATCTTTGTTTTGCACTGCATCTTTTTTTCCTTCATTACTGGATCTTCCTCCAGCTGCCTCTGTCGCTGTGCACGTAAGCGCCTCGGGTCCAAGTTTACTCCAATGCTCTGCATACCCCTAGCCAGTCGTCCTGCTCCTGGGGCCAGACTTTGCATACCTCGAGCTAGTACTGAGAAGGGTGCCAGCACTGCCTCCTTGTTAAGAGAAGACAGAGGAGACACCAGACTAGTCAGCTCTCCCCCTACATTTCCCAGCCCTGAAGGTCCTCCAATGTGACCCTCAGAGTGGCTGGAAGGGAGGTGGAGCTGTAGGTCAGTGGCAGAGGAGGCTCGGGCCACACCTCCTTCCCTTTC
This sequence comes from Cancer borealis, assembly GCA_036785275.1. Lineage (NCBI taxonomy): Eukaryota > Metazoa > Arthropoda > Malacostraca > Decapoda > Cancridae > Cancer > Cancer borealis. The sequence continues at coordinate 67,371 of JAXIVD010000220.1, read as the reverse complement.
ATCCCGCACATCTACTTCATCAGAGGAATGGGATATCTTCCTCACTCGCTGCATAAGGAGGGTAGGGGAAAGGCCCCCAAAGGTTGGGGTGATAGACGGTGTGTGGGAAGCTTCCACAGTTCCACTGACCAAGATTTCTGGGTTGGGGGAGGGATTGGCTGGAACTTGTTCTCCTGGGTGGGATCGAAGAAGGGCAGAGTCACTGTGGCGGCGCACCAATGGAGGTGAGAGATACCTGGGAGGATATGCTGTGGGCAAGAAGCTAGAGGCCAATACCCCACAGGAGGCTAGATGGGTTTCACTCGCACCCAAGGACAAAAAATCCTCCTGTCCACCATCTCGTATACACACAGATGGCTTCTGGAGAAGAAGATCATTTGCCTATGTAATGGAGATGATGATGATGATGTTTATGTATTAAAGATTTTATTTGAAATTCTAACTATACATGCAAGTTTGATCTAATATTTTTAAAACTATTCATTACTTGTAGCTCTGATGCTTTGTCATTTTCAATGATTATTTCGTTAGGGTAGCTATGACATTTGAGGTCCACATTCCACATACATTGTGCTTGTACTTCAATTTGTATTAACTGAACAAGCATGACTTAGATTTTTTGTATAATTGAATAATCAACGTGTAAAGATAGTCATATGATTCTGGCAATGCTATCTAGTCATTCTAACAATAAATCCTGTAAATTTCTGCACTTATGAATTAAATATTCTACATTAATTGCAAAATGCTTCCATCTTAATTACCATATTTTCCGCCATATAAGCCGCACTTCCTCCCCCCAAAAAAAACCTAAAATTAACCCAGCCTTTTATAGCCCAATGATTAGGCTTTGGTAGGCCTTTTGGCAGAGGTTACTGGTACTAGGCTACCACCTAAACACTCACGTTTGACACACTAGTTCCCTGATGACTATAATTAGATTTATACAATTACAAATCAAAATACTGTTCATTTTGCTAATATTGATTAACTTTTTGAAAATGACAGGTAAAAAAAAAAAAAAAAAACCATTTGGGTACTTATTTTGATCTGATCACAGTATTTTGATGCTCTAGATATGTTGGCCACTGTTGCTTTAGTCTATAGTTTGGAGAAGTAGCCTTTGTAACGGCCCTTCTTAAACAGATAATGCAATAGAAGAATAGCCAGTAGTCTATAATATTGGACCAATATTTTATTGAGAAGAGGGTTATGAAGCAGAGAAAATGTGGGGATTTAACATTATATATACCAGTATTTAAAATATTAGTTGTATGTTTTGCTTAAGTAATTCAGAAGGAGAATACTCGTGTCTACAATCTTTAACCTAAACTCTATTCAGACAAGGGCTACAAAACCCAGGCAAAAGTGGGTTTTTTAGTTTTTTCCTTAATATTCCTTGCCAAATTATAGGTACGTCTTATATGGTGGGAAATATGGTACTTTCCTCTCCTTTCCTGCTAAAGCCTTACAATAAATAACAGCATGACTTCATCCTATCACTTTACCTGCAGATAGAACTTAGATGAGTGCCGGTGGCCGGTAACAGAGGTGGGTCGCTTGAGGCGCAAATTGGACATGGGGTTCAGTCTGGCAAGTCCTGATGTGACATTGGTGAAGGCACGGCTCCCTGTGTAATGAGTGAACGAGTTAATGCGAATAAAGTAAATGCCAAACATCGAAGTTCATATGGCTCTATATTAATCTAAAAGGCAAACGGCAGAACTAAGAGATAATGGCAAAGCAAAGTATGGGGATGGAAAGAATGGTTATTATATGCTGTGAAATAGTTAGATCAAATGGAGGATGTGGGTTTGTCAAAGAAGGGAAAAACCAGAGTCATTGTGGGATTTAGAGCCATCAGTAAAAATAGTGATGCAGTTAAGAACACAAGAATATATGAAAGCTACAAAAGGCCTGGAGGCCTACATGTGGTAGTTCCTGTTACTCCAATACTCCCTTATTACCCGCACCCACCTCTCATCCCCATCCATAAATTCATCTAGTCTTCTTTTCAAACTCCCTATTGTCTGTGCACTAATAACTGCTGACTCAGTCTGTTCCAATCATCCACCATCCTATTTGTAAACCAATGTCTGCCTATCTCTTTTCTAAATCTACATTTTTCCAGTTTGAATCCGTTACTTCTTGTACTATCCTGACTAGTGACTGTAAGAACCTTTCCTACATCTCCCTTATCAAAACCCTTCAACCACTTAAATACTTTAATCAGATCACCTATTACTCTGTCTCTCCAGTGAGAGTAATTTCAAAAGCTTCAGTCTCCTCTCATAACTAAAATTACGAATCCCCTATATTATCTTGGTCATCCTCCTCTGCACTGACTCTAACAATACTATATCCATTCTATAATACGGGAAGCAAAACAGTACTGCATAGTCGAGGTGAGGTCTGACTAATGCCAAATACAACTTCAGAATAATCTTTGCACTTCTACTTTTAACTCTTCTAGCAATTGGCATGAGTCTTTAAGTCTTCATTAAGGCACGAATCCACCAAGGCAATATTTTGGCAACATGTGGCATGCTACATTGTCACATATGCCAAGTGTGTTTCAACCAGTTCAACAGAAGGCAACATGTAGCAAGTCACTATGTGGCATGCAACAGGTGGCAACATGTTGCCGTATAACCTGACGCATGCAACAACATTTATCCTATTGCCTAGTGTTGAACATCTTCCCATCAGTCGTGGGAAGGAGTCCATGTTGAAAGCAACAAGACCAATTGTTCTCAAGAAAAAACTTATAATTTATAGAAGAATATAGGAAACTTACAGTTCTATTGGATATACGCTTGACAGATTACAAGAATAACCAGGCTAAACTAGATGCAGAGTAATTTTTCAATAAAATAATTTTGAGCACTGCTACTGCCAATAAAAAGTTATCTCTTCCACCATTGGTGTTTTCTTTTATTCATTTTTTTGCAAGCATTATACACCATTAGATACGCAGCAGCAGCGACTGTCTGCTGAGATATTGTGTTGACAACTGGCTTAGTTTCTGTTGAATTAGTGGAAAAGGTTTTGTAGCATTCAACAGTCAACATAGGATGAAGCATGCTACAAGCAACAACGATGTTGAATGTTAGAATGTTATTTGCCCCTCAGAAAATTATTTATGGTTTATGTTTAATACATGGATGTGATTTATGTTGAAGATTGTTATGAAATGGAAGCAATTTTAATGAATTGACGAGTCAATGAAGTTACAAAGTTATACTAATTTTAATAATTACCATATTTGACGGTATAAGAGACACACCCCCAATTTGGCAGGGCATATTCAGGAAACAAAAGTTTTTAGTGTATTAGTATATTTCAGCATAGTTCTTTTATGGCAAGCTATCATTACATTATGAAAAATTGCAATACAAGCCAAAGCACCTTATGTATAGCAGAAAATATTACAAAAACAGCACATCTAGCATAGGATATTACTGTGTATGAAAAAAAGCAAGCAGTAGAGCTGATTATATGTAAAAAATAACAATAAATGACAATATTTTGATCGTAGACTCGTTGTACCAAGCGGCACTAAGCTGGTATGCACTCATAATACACAAACTGACAACTTAGCGGTTTCCCACAAGTGACAATATAGATGGCGCTCAGCCACCAAGTTTGCCCAGGTGTTTACTATTTGAACAGCTGGTATACCGTAAGTACTGTAATTCTTTACGAAATTTCTTTTCAGTACGGATATTAATAATGTAAGATAATCCACAATAATAACGTTTCAGTAAGTACTGGTAATATTTTTAATGGAGCCAGGCTACTGTAGGTACAAATGACCATCTTGGGTAAAATCAGTCTCCTGTAGTGAGCGTCGGAGGCCTTGTCTTCACATATAAGACGCAGGGGGGATTTTGGGAGCCTTTTTTTGGGTAAAAAGTGAGTCTTATATGCCATCAAATACAGTAAATCAACAAAAATGTAAATGTTCCATAACCACGCCACAAAATAATATTAGTATAGGAAGACAACAACGTTGCAATAAGGCTCTGTTCACACGAGGCGATTCCAATCGCACGACTGCAATCGCAAGATAATCGCTATAGTGTTCACACGAGGCGTTTCCAACCGCAGCAGAATCGCCGCGATTGATGGGTTTTTTTTTTTTGTGTGTGTGTGTGTGTGTGTGTCCTCTCAGCTCTGGCACTGGCAGTCAGGTCCAGGATGGATGTCGAGGAGGCAGCATGCGTTTGGCTGTTGAATCGCCGCCGCAAAAAACAGCGAGAAAGACATTACTGGATTCATCCACGTGGAGCGACTACCCGGGTTGCCATGGTAATGGAGTCTCTCCTCTCATTGGCTGGCGTACAGCCAATGGTGCTGCCAGATACCCAGCAATCGCTTTGAAATCGCGGCGACTGCAAGGGGAATTTCCACCCGCCGGCGAATCGCAACCGCACCGCAATCGCAGAAGTACGTGTGAACAGCTCCATAGCTTAGTACAGTAAATCCAGTCGCGCGATTGGAATCGCCTCGTGTGAACAGGGCCTAAGGCGACATGGTGGATGACCCTCTTTGAATCACTCCACACACACACATACACCCGAGAGAGAGAGAGAGAGAGAGAGAGAGAGAGAGAGAGAGAGAGAGAGAGAGAGAGAGAGGGAGAGAGAGAGAGAGAGAGAGAGAGAGAGAGAGAGGGGGGGGAGAGAGAGAGAGAGAGAGAGAGAGAGAGAGAGAGAGAGAGAGAGAGAGAGAGAGAGAGAGAGAGAGAGAGAGAGAGAGAGAGAGAGAGAGAGAGAGAGAGAGAGAGAGCGGGGAGAGAGAGAGAGAAAGAGAGGGGGGGGGAGAGAGAGAGAGAAAGAGAGGGGGGGGGAGAGAGAGAGAGAGAGAGAGAGAGAGAGAGAGAGAGAGAGAGAGAGAGAGAGAGAGAGAGAGAGAGAGAGAGAGAGAGAGAGAGAGAGAGAGAGAGAGAGAGAGAGAGAGAGTGTGTGTGTGTATTTACCTAGTTGTATTTACCTAGTTGTGTTATACAGGAAAAGAGCCACACTTAGGCTCGTGCTGTCCCGTCTCTATATCTCTTTGCATCCAATTTTGTCTTGAAATCATGAATTTGTATGTGTGTGTGTGTATGTGTGGAGCGTGCAAGGATGTGTAATTGCAGAATCAAGGCTACTATCTAGGGGAGTTCATAGTAATGGGCATCAGAATAAATAGATAATACGGATTAGGAAACGAAAATACAGAAGAGTGAAAAAGCAGGAAAATTGGAGGATACATCATAAGAAATGGCAGTTCCTCTCCTACTTACCAGCAGTTTTTAGTGTGTCAGGAGAGGTTTTGGTGAGAGATGCCAGAGGGTTGAGGAAATTTGCCAACTGATTCCTCCTCCTACTTCTTCTCTTTTCCATTTTGCCAGTCACCAGCAAGACATCACATCCCATCATCTGACAAGCTACCTCAAATGTTTCCCCAATTGCTTTCACTGATTCTGGTGAGGATACAAATGAATAACAGTTTTGTGTTTGAAAAGTCACATGATAACTCACGAATATATATTTCTAGAGCTTGTTTACATATATAGTCAAATCCAATTAACATTTACATGAAAATTAATCAAGCTTCATGAAAGGAAGACTGAACCAATCATTTGCATAAAATTTTTCTTAGTATATCAATTATGCTTCTCACACTCATAGATTCAAAGCAAATGCTGCTTCATCACCCTCAGACCTAGAAATACTTCTCCTAAACATCTGTTATCTCAACATGAACCGAAAATGTTTCACATTTGTGTTATGGCTTCCTTCCATAGCAAACACTGTGTAAAGTCTAAGAAATGAACAGAAAATTTACAACACAAAATACATTGGCAAACTAACCTACAGTCTCCTCATCTGACTTGATAGTGATAGCCATATTGTTGAAGAAGCGGATGTTCATGGATCGTAACATGTGGAAGTACCCACCCTGGCCATCTACCAGATAGTTGAAGCGGATGCATTGATGGGGCCGAGACTGTTTGAACATTGCTTGGCTGTGATGGTAGAATAATTTTAATCATTAACATTACCAATGTTTTGAAATGCAAATTCTAATTTTATAATTTCATGAGTGAAGTTATATGTTACTTAGCATGTGAAATCCTCTACTTTTCAGGTCCATCCAGAGGAATTCATACCATGTCTTGTTTGATCTATCTACTACCATCCAACTTTTCACTTTGGAACATTCAACATAATTCACCCATTTTCGAACTTTTTTCCCACACTGCCAAACCAATGTCATCGATCTCATCACTATATACTCAACCCTCGATTCAACGGATTTCGGATTGAACAGACTTCATGTAGTATCAGACAAGAGGACAGGATCATTCAAAAAGTCCGCTGCTTGAAACATCTGTCCGTTGAACAATATATTTTCATGCCATTATTGTTTTCTAATGATATGTGATGTCTAGGTTATACAAATTAATACCCATAAAATATTCACAATCATATAAATAAGTAAGGTAAGTGAAACAATCATTGTATTTCATAATCAGATTGCCTTTATATGTGGTAATCTGTGTACCATATGAAAAATACTGGTGTGTCCCACCAAATACCAAGCAACGGTTATTTTCAAGTAGCGGACAAGTTGATTCACCATGTAGTCCGTTAAAACGAGGTTTGAGTGCACTGATTTTCTCTCTCCTAAGCCTCCGTCTCAGTTCCATACTTTTGTCCTGAATCCATGGTGCTGGTAGGCTTAACGGAGGCGTTAGATGGTCGACCTTTGCCCATTAGTATTAGTAGCGCAGGTTAGATGTTTTAAGTGACACCTGTTTTCTTGTTGAGAGGCTCATGCTGCCCAGGAAAGCTCCTCAATTCATAGAACTTTGCAGTCTCGTCAAGGATAGCATTATGACAGTATGTAGGTGATCTTTTTTGTTATTTGTATTGTATTTGTTACTATTTGTTACTTGTATGAGATAATCTATCTCAGTACCAAAGCATATCTACCTCATCATACTCGTTTCAGTATGCTCCGATCTTGACATTTTCATTTCTAACGGCCCAAGTTTCACTTCCATAAAATTTATCTCTGATGACATTGACTGTCATCGCTTTCATTATTTTCTTGATACAGATACAGTACTGGTTGACACTTTGAGTCACAACAAAAAAACTCAAAATATAAACCATTGACACAATGTAATTAAGGATAAATGGTCAACACCTCCTCACCCATTCCTCCATCCCTATGCACGGGCTGCATCCTTCCAGATCAGTGTGCACCTACACCAAGATGTACAAATGCATGAGGGAAAGGAATTATATTGTTAGTTATCATAAAGATGACGTTTATGGTGTTTTTAGACAAGAAGCTTTAGTTGAGCATATCATATATAAAGCCTTAAGCCATTTTGTTCATTACATATTGATCAGCAGTGATGTGGCAAGACAAAACATTCAGGTGCTTAATCGGCCTACTTTTAATCAAGAAGTTTCTAGACAGAATCTTTAGAGTTAGGCAATGAAGGTCATATAACCTTGCTGGTGTCACAGGAGTGTTACCTCCCATAACATAATGACTTGAATTGGAATTAGACTTATGGCAACACGATTTAAAGTTTAAAAAAATGCTAATATTAACACTACCTCCTGCTCACACGTGAGTGTCAAGACATGCCTTAGTACTGGGACAGGCATCACAAAGTAATGTTCCACCCTTACATAGTGTGTGACACTGCCATTTTTGCTACATTTCCATGCAAAATGTTATTTCTCACAAACTAAAAAAACATGAACATTTCAAGTTCAAATTGGGTGATTCGCAAGGCAGCCCTCACTGCTATAATGCCTACTTACCATTGCTGTAGTGTGGTATATACCATTTCCACAGGACTTTTACTATAAACAAACACACACAAATGAAATAATGGCCATCCATTCCTGCTTAATTGTAAAGTCACAACCTGGCCTATGTTTATATATGTTCTTTGCTGGATAAAAGACTTAAGCAAGAACAGATAAACTAGTTCCTGCCAGGCCAGGGATATGAAGCCAGAACTTTTAGTTGTTGAACATTAAACACGCTACCCATTTTGCCACCAGGGTACTACATGAAATGTAAACTTAACTGTATTAATCTATAATGCGTTACCTTTCATGAACTTTGTAAGTTTCTAACTTTCCAACTTACAGTTGCAAATTAAATGTAGCTGCTTTAATTGGGAAATGACATCATTTGATGAGACAACTTTGGAAAAACAAATTTGGTTACACACAATGATGTCAAGAATACAAAAGAACAGACACAACAGGACTTGTTGGTCTACAACTAGGGTATCTGTTGTACTACATACAATAACTAGTATATATACTAAATGTAGGAGAACAGGATAGAACCAGAACTTATAAAGTTAAAGAGAAAGTAATAGCTGCTTTCTTTCACTTCTAAATAATCATCTAAAGAAAAATATAAGGATGCAGGCAGAGACTCACCAAGTGTATGGCCCCATTTCAATCTTCTCCAGGTCAATGAGAGAGACTCGTTCATAGTGTAAAATCTGGTCAGCCTCCTCGTCATATCTGAGAGCAAAAATTAGATCACTCAAGCACAAGGTAGATACAACTGAGAACCCGAAGAGGTGTACTGGGTCATGGGTTGAGAAAAATGTAGTAAACATAATAGGACTAAGCGATAAATACTGTATTTCAAGACACTACATAGCTAAGATTTCAATTAAACTCCCACAAGTCCATGAATGGGGCTTCTTTAGAATGCTAACTTTTACACATTACTGTATATACAAGGGAATGAATATTATTCTTACATTATTGGAGTCCATACATACAGCTTTCCAAGTAGTGTTAAAGTAAGTCTATTTGACTGACAATAAGGTTATGAACTTCAATAATCAGAATCTCATGCATGTCACTTTCTTGCTAATATTATATTACCATTGTCTCTCTAACTATGGTAGACATATAGAAATGAAGTTTACAATTGGTTACTCTAATTTTCTATAAAAAATCTTGGCATAAGAACCCCAGTAGTCTGGTATGCAACTATCTAGAACATTCAACAACCAAAGATTCTTAAAGAGAAAAAGTATTTAAAAATTCATAATCTGAATTCGGTAACATGCCTGCCATATGCAGCAACTAGCAGCACTTTCTGTATGTTATCCAGTAGTTTGTTTCCCATTTCAATCATAAAAAGTCACTTTTGCTAAGTAAATGGTCAATCAGCTCAGTGATTAACATTAATAATATGCAAAATACAAACAATCATGTATACCTTTGTTGCATCTCTGTTATTGGAAGCAAAAGCCATTGACCCACTACTAGAGATTGTTAATGACAATGTGGAGAGAAATACAGCAATAGAAGGGTAAAGTTTGAATAGGATGCCATCAGCTTGGTTTATTTTCAAACTGGCTAGTGTCAGGCAACGCATCTCACCACCTCTTTTCTGCGTTCATTTTGATTAACAATCATAATACATTGTTCTATATATCTATCTATCTATAGTATCTGATGTCTTATTCCCACCAGAAACATTCCCCAAGGGAATGGTCACGGCAGAAGAGCCTCCACCTAGACTTATCCACACAAACTTCCTCCTTGCTAGTTGAATCCTTCCCCCTCTATTAACAGCTCTTTCATGCATGTACTCCTTTACCTTATCCTTCTATCTTACAACTGGTCTTACTCCGCTCCTAGGACCCTAAGTTTCACTTACATACACTTTCTTCACTCCTCTTTCTCTCTATATGACCGAACCACCACAAACTATCTCTTTACACCCATTCAACTATACCACATTTCCCTCCATTTGCACGAGGTTGCATGCCACGTCTTTCACCCTCCTATCTTTTCACACTGTATGCTTCTCTAAGATAACAAATTTCTACAGCAAACACTACTGTATCCTATTTCATGTCCAAGTTTCTGATCCATACGTCCTTAAACTTTTCTTTACCTCTATGGACACATTTCTTCTTCTCATAACCCATGCAAGTGATCCGATAACACACCTGCCTTTCACAGCTCTCTTTCTCTTATTTTTCCTTCCATCCATGTTTGCATAGCACTGTTCCCAAATACTTAAATTTTTTTAATTTCCATTTTCTTTCCTCCTAGAACTACCTATTGCTGGTACATTCGCTCTATCAGGTGTAAGAAATCTAATTACCTTCTTTCAAAGACTATCACCTTACTTTTCAAGCATTCACTTTTAGCTTCTTTCTCATACATACACAATAAAATTCATCCACCACTCTGAAGTTACTCTTTACTCTTTGCAAACAACACAGTGTCATCTGCTAACTGACACCACCGCCACCACCACCCAACTCATTCCTTTCATTTTCAGTCTTGCATCTACATTCCCCACTTTAGCTTTCATTCCTCTCATACACCTATCCATAAAAATATCAAACAGCCATGGCGACATCCCACATCCTTGTCTCATTCCTACGCCTATAGGATAACTCACACTTAGCTCTCCCTCCACCCCCTCACATGCACTTACCTCTCTATAAAATGAGTTAAGTGAAGGAAAGCTGTAGTTCATGCAGCAGTGTTTGTAATAATAATAATAATAATAAAAAAAAAAAAAAAAAAAAAAAAAAAAATTAAAAAAAACCCCGCTGTGGCAAGGTATAAGAAGAGATGAATGAGACGAGGGAGTTGACAGGTGGGTTGTTAGAGGGATTTTTAGAGGCGTGTCCTTTTCAAAGCCAGGAAATTTGAGGGGGATAAATTATTTTTGAGGTGCATTCCCCAATGCACCTGTAAGTTTTAAAGTTTCATTATTGGCAATGGTGAGCCGAGTGTAAGTAGGATATAACTGGTCTGCTCCTCATAACCTCCACAAAGAATATGCACACTGAAAAAGAGAGGGTATACCATACCCATGGCACCCTCAGGCTATTAATGACTGAACTCTTTGTTAGCCTTTCATCCTCTCAGCACAGCTCTCACACTTTAGGAAAGAAGATAGTGAGAGGTTAAGATGAAAAGACAAATCAAGGTGAAATGAAGCTAGAAATAGAAAAAAGCCTAGCGAAAATGAGTTGGACCAGACTGAAATCGGGAAAAATAAAATTATCTGTGTTCAATATTTACTATTAGTAAATATTGACACATTGATAATTCTATTTTCCCGATTTGTATTTTTTGGTGTAGCATGTACTGCTTAAATTGGCAACAGTTTACCTGAGACATATAAAACAATGAAAATGGCGGCTGGGCCAGGTCGGCAGAGGAGCTGATAACAACGAGACATGGGCAATCCTCAACTGATTTAATTTCCATTTTTCTATACTGGTTATTAGTTCACTTTGTATTATAAGCAAAGCTATGGACTACGAAGGATCATGAACAATTATAAAGCTAAGTATACAGTTGTTGTTATTAGAGATGACTTAAAAATAAAAAATTAATTTGTACCTTCGACCCATACTGCGCACAGGTAACTTTTGGGCAATTTTTCTTCGTGTGTGCGTTGTACGCTGCAAAATATGGTAATTGCCTCTACTTATAGGTACATAGAAAAGAAGTTTACTATTGGGTATTCTAATTTTTCAAAAAGATCTTGATATATGCATAAGAACCCCAATTATCTGGTATGCAACCAATTGGAATACTCAACAGCCAAAGATTCGTAAAAGGAAAAGTATTTAAAAATTCATAATAATTTGAGTTTGGTAACATGCCTGCCATTTACTTATCTCATGCACTTGTGTTGTGACCCAAACATTACAGTGCATCAAAGGTATAATTGTAGTCTTCCATGCTCCTCTCCCTTGTTCTAAGGAGGTGTAAAAGTAGTTGAAGTTCTACCTTAGTTAGTATGAAGTAATACAAAAAAGATGAAGGTGGTGAGAACAGCAAGAATACTGCCACCGTGTTCCCTGCAGCTAGTAAAAGGTGAAAATCACCCCTTAACCCTACATGCTGGGTTTAAGAGTTTAGATTATGAAAATGTTATTTCCTATCCATTTACCTATCACTAATGCATTTGTGTACCAAACATTATATTGCATCAAAGGAATTATTGTTGTCTTTCGTACTCCCATCCCTTGTTCTAAGGAGATGTAAAAGTGATTAAGTTCTACCATTATAAGTAAGTAATACAACAATCAACAAGTAATGTTTCCTACTAACACAGTCACTTTCCTCCAATACAAAATATATGTAGAAAAGACAATACTATACATATTCTTTATGGAAAAAAAGAAAAAAGATGAGAATGATGCTGGTGCTGGTAGAGAGAATGACAGGTGTATCTGAGTGTTTGGTGGATACACTTACTGGGCAATGTAATAGGAGTCTCGGGTTAGCACCAAGATGATGTCCATGTCGATTTGGTCCGGGTCTCCTGTCCTGCAAGAAAAAGTGTGTGTTTCAGAAGGAAAAAGTGTGGTGTGATAAAAAGAAGCATCCATATTCTGAACCTCTTGGAAATACTGGCAAGTGAGTAATAAAATGAAGGGAAGAATGATGAACCTGGAATGATAAAGAGATGATGTTAAAAATGCCAAAACAATAAACAATACCAATACACTGAATAACAACAAAATATTGCCACTAAACAACTAATACTTAAAAAAAAAAAGTGAACATGGAACACGTTTCCCTTCAATTTATGATAACTGCAATCTTAAGATAGAAAACAACAGAAGAAGACATGACTCAGAGGCAACACAGAGGTCTCCCCGGATTGACATACGAGGCATCGGCATCAATCAGACCCCACGCCCCAAGGATGGTCTCAGCATCAGGCACCAACAACTTCTTGCAGTCATCAATTACGTGCTTCACATGTTCGGGTGTCATAGACGACTCCTCTTCCTCCCCTGAGGCTTCCAGGTTCATGATGTCCTCTGTGACTGGGTTACCTGTACAGTAAGACCAGACATGTTCATTGCCATTCAAGAAGGTTCTTTTGTCTAGATTGAGTGAATAATTGTCATGAGTCTGGTACACGGTAGATGATGGCCCACTGCAGATACAACTTTGGGTAAATGATGCATGCTGCACAATTAGTACACTACAAATAACAATAATTATGATTTCCCACACGCATTCCTGAGCAAAAATTTGTTTTTTTTCTTTTCTTGTTTTCTATATCCTTTTAACCCATAGGTGCCGGGTATGCTTACCGGAGGCCTTAGATGTTCAGCCTTTACCTGCTAGTAGCACGGGTTTCCAATTTTTTATTAAATGCCTAGTGTTTTTTTGTTCTCTCTGATGTTGAGAGAGAGAGAAGCTACATGCTGTGACTGCCTCAATGCATATAACATTGCAAATCCAATTGAGGACAGTGTTATGACAGCATTTGGCCACTCAGCGGTAATACCAAAGAAAAGTGGCCAGCAGATATCGGGACTCAAACCCGGGACTCTAGGTTTGCATGCCCGAAAGCTAGCCACTGGACTACCGCTTACCCTAAGGTGATTTAACTTAATTAGAATTTAGGTCAACACAGCAGTTTTCCCCAAAGTGATTTCAATGGTTTAAATACACTAATTATAACTTAATTTTCCCCATGGTAAATAATTAGGGAGATGTAGCAATTCATGAAAGGAATTATATAGTATCTGAATGGCATCATATATCACAGTGGAACAAACTGCATACCATGCACAAAAACTATCTACCTACTAAAATTCTGATCAAAACAATAAAAATCAACTCATACATTATAAAACAGAACATTGCACTGGTTCAAACTATGATACTTGTAGAATGTATAGTCCTCTATAATATAGTAAACAATGCAGCACTCACCCAACAGGTGATCAATGGTTGCTTGTCTGTAGGCATCTTTGAAGCGGTTCATATAGTATCTGAAAGAAGTGAATGTGGATACTTCAGTTATTTCTTACGTTGTTGAATTATCCTTCTCAGTCCTTGTTTTGTGTGACTTAGAATGCGAAAAACAATGTTCTCTTCCTCACCAATATCCTTACTCTACAACACTTCTAGTACAGAAAGTTCCCAACTTATAAGTGGTCGTTCGAAGTCGAACATACAGTATTGTAATGTAGCATGTGTACACTCTAATCTCTCTATTATCCACACATTTCTTTCCATTGTGATGGCCTTCTTTGCCATTAGTATCTGCATCACCACTGCTCTTGCACTTTACACCATACATGTTGCAATGTGTACTGAAGTATAAAAATAACAAATTCTATTCTAAAGATTTACCAGGATGTCATCCCCCTAAATGGGAGGTAGCCAAGACAAGACATGCATACAAACACCTATGCACACATACATATATACTCCTCTCACTTAGCCCCTAGGCCCCTATAGAAGAAAAGAAGTACACTAAACACTCCATGTTAGATCAGTCCCGCAAATGAGGATGAGTCATATCCATAACGATCCTAAGATTTACATGTGCTACTTCATATTTAACTCATAGCTATTCTTTTCTTTTTTGCACTTGATATGATCCAAGGGTCATGCCAGGTGCGTGAAAATTTCCTCCAAGAATTGTCAAGGCCATATCATTGATTATGCATTCATCACTGTTCTCCATTCACTTTTATCATGCAAAATCATTCTTCCTTGCTCCACAGACATTTCTTTTATTCAATGCTCTTTTCACACCGTCCATCCATCCCATCTGTGACCTTCCTCTCAACTTCGCACCTATCACATCAGATTCTACGGTTTTCTTTACCTACCAATCCTCCATTCTCTCCAAGTGTTCAGTGCAGTGGCCACAGCTACTTCTTCACACAACCTTCACTTTACATTCAACCAAATTGGTCTTTAACTAAACATCTTCATTCCTCCCAACTGCTTTCCTACATCATTGATCCTAGAATTCACCTCTGTCTCTATTCCTCCATATACAGTAATCTCATCCCTACATATAATAAAAGCATTCCACCCCCTCAAGTAATTCAACATTCAATGTAACATTCATCCTTCTATTACCAACCCACTTTGTGCATTTCATTATTTAACTTTAATTCTCATTCACTCTCAAATCTTTCCTTCTACTCGCTTGACAAAATTCTTCCACCAACTGATACAATTTCTCCTTCAGGCTATATCATCTGCAAACAATAGCAGATTTATCTTCTATTCTCTTAAATCAGAATATAACATAATGAGACCCCTATCTAACATTCTTGCAAAACCTTCCCTTACCATACCATCCATTTAAATATTGAACAGCCATGGTGACACCACACATTCCTGATGTGGTCCTACTAAAACGGGAAGCCGCTCACTCACGTTATTTCCCATTCTTATACATGCTCTATTATTCACACTTTTTAGCAGTCTGCTACCAAACCCATACAATCAGAGGATATTCCACAAACCATTCCTATCAATCCTGTCATATGCTTTTTCTAAGTCAATAAAATCCCAAAATCCTTTAACCAAAAACTTTTCATACACATCTCACAGCAAACATCTGATCTACATACCTTCGCCCTCTTATAAGGTCACTTTAATCTTTATGTATAACACCTTCTGTACGTTATCTGATCCTCTTTAAAAGTATCCTACCAAACACCTTACCTACTACCCTCAATAGGCTTATAGTACCATTAAAACTAGCCTTTATCTGTATACAAGGGAGCAACACATGCACACGTCCAATTAATGGCTACCAAACTGGTCACAAAACACACATTTAACAATCTTACTAACCACTTAATCACACTTGTACTGCCACTTTTCAAACATTCTACAGTACAACCATCCAACCCTGCAGCTTTCCGTGCTTTCATCTTCCTTACCACCACTTTTAATTCTTCTTTCGTGATCTTTGCATTATCCAAAGCTCCTAACACTTTCACTTCATTTTCCCTTTCTAATGCAAAAATTTCACCCCCTTAATCCTCTTCTATATTCAACAGTCATTCAAAACATTTAGCCCATCTCTCCTTAAATAATTCCTTTACAACCATCTCATCTTCATCCTTTCTTCATTTCCAGATGTTCCTTTTCTACAGTATATACAGGATATACAGGTTAAGGAAATATAAAGAAGGAGGAGCCCATCCATTATAAGTAGATGTCTCAAGCGACAGCACAAGAAGCTCGGAAACTAGCAAGGACAGATAAGTATAAGAACATTTGGATAATAATAAATATGATTGAGGAAGAAACAGCCAGATTTAATGTACTGTTAAAGAGGGCAAGGAAAAAGACGAGATGAGAACGAAAGTAGAGAAACAAAAATTCTATAGGACGGTTCTGGACCTAATATAAGTGAAAAAATGGTGCTTACAAGAGAACAAGTATGAAGACAGTTCAAAGAAAAAAGAAAATAGACGTCTTTTATCATACACAAATATAATATGGGCTAGTGTCAACATTATCAGAAATAAACGATTAGCTGAGAGCCAAGAAACCAGACATATCTAGTTTAGCAGGAACGAAACTAAACAATTCTGAGGATGTGACAATTTGGGAGGGACAATACAATGTATAGAAGCAAGACAGACATCAGAAAAAGGGAAGCGGTGTAATGGTATTAACAAGGAAGGACATGATAATGGGGAAGATAGAAAAAAGAGAAAGTATAGCAGGTAGAGTTGGTGATGAAAAATGGAAGAAAAAGAAACTTGGCAGTTTTATACATTCCACCCAAGACCAATGCTTGGAAGAGAGAAGAGTATGGAGACATGGTGAAATATACCTGATGAAAAACGGTGACAACATAATAATGATGGGAGATTTCAACTGCAAAAAAGTTTGCTGGGAGGAATGGTATATACTGGAGGAAGAGAAGAATCATGTGGCAGTATATTGTTAGATTTGGTGTGTGTGTGTGTGTGTGTGTAGATTGCCATCCCATCGGATGACTTTGGCCTTAGCCTTGAGGCGGCCCAGAGGATTAATGAAAATACAAGATTTAGAGGCAATGAAGAACCATCAAGACTGGATCTACTATTGACAAAGGAACTGGAAGTAATTAGAAAAGTAAATTACCAATGCCCGCTAGGAAAGAGTACTTATTGAGTTCAGAGTAAATGATAGCATAAAAGAGAGAAGAGAGGAACACAATAATGGAAGATATAATTATGGTAAAGCATACTTTGAAGGATTAAGAAAATTGTTAGCAGAGACAGACTGGAGTAATTTTCATGCAACAAGGAGCATTCAAAAGAAATAGGATGATTTAATCCAAATATACAAGGAGGGCATAGATGGATATGTCCCAAAAATAGTTATTAGAGAAAAGAAAACTGATTTAATAGAAGATGTGAATTAGCAAGATTGGAAAGAGAAAAAACATGGAGCAAATAAAGGAAAAAAGGAGGAAGAAACTTATGGGAAAAATAGAAAACAACTAGAAATGGATATGTTTATATCCGAAGAGAATAAGAAAGCAATTTTGAGAGAAATATAATAGAAAAATGTAAAAACGAACCAAAACTTTTCTATAGATATATAAACGGAAAAAATAAAAACAGGGTGGGAGCAGATAAGCTAAAGATAAAAAGCACAGTGTACAAAGAAGTGAAGGGTGGTTTGCTGAAATAGATGGAAGACTTTTGAGCAAAAGAAAAGTGAGAACAGTAATAGAATATCAGAAGTCAGAATGGCGCAGTGTGATTAATGGAGTTCCTCAAGGATCAGTATTGGCATCAGTGATGTTTTTAGTCTATGTAAATTATATGGTAGAGGAAGTGAATAGTTATACGAGTCTATTTGCAGATTATGCCAAATTACTAACAAAAATAGAAAGTAAAGAGGACTGTGAGCATTAACAAAAGGTTCTAGATAAGATTCACAGATGGAGTAAACTATAGGAAATGGAGTTTAACGTCAAAAAAGTATAGTGCTAGAAATAGACAAAAGCAGAATGAGACAGAGAGGAAAATATTTGATGGAAATGAATGGATAAACAAAACAAATGTTGAAAAAGATTTGGGAGTATGGATTACAGTTGATTTATCACCTGAGAAACATATTAATAAAATTACAGGAGATACATATCACCTGCTGAGAAATATATGAATGGCTTTCATATACCTGGATGAAGAGATGATTAACAAATTGATAACGTCATTGATTCGACCAAAGTTAGAATATGCGACAGTAATTTGGTCACCTTGAGAGATTACAAAGAGCAGCTACTAAAATGGCTTCAAGCCCGAGAGATTTACCTTATAAAGAAAGAATTTCTAGGTTGAAACTACCAATTCTTGAAAAAAGAAGAGAAACAGGAGACCTTATAGCAGTGTATAGAACCTCAAAGGATTTGAAAAAAATTGACAGAGATGATCTGTTTGTGTGGGACGACAGAATAACAAGAGGACACAAGAAGAAACTGATAAGGACTGCATGCAAGAGAAACATAAAAAAATACAGTTTCCCATATACTAGAAGCATAAAGCTTGGAATAAACTTAATGCAGAAGTGATTAATGCAAGAAATATTCATGATTTCAAAAGCAAACCGGATAATAATAGATTTGGAGACGGGACAGTATGAGCATGACTCTTTTCCTGTATGTTACAACTAGGTAAATACAACAAGGTAAATACACCCAAACTCACATTCACCTTTCCTTTTCAATTTAGTTTCACTCAATGCTAACAGATCAAACTTTTTGCTCCACAAACATTCTTCCAATAACTTTCCTTTTACCCTCATGTGTATTACATCCACACACATTCAGA
This sequence comes from Cancer borealis, assembly GCA_036785275.1. Lineage (NCBI taxonomy): Eukaryota > Metazoa > Arthropoda > Malacostraca > Decapoda > Cancridae > Cancer > Cancer borealis. The sequence goes on along the minus strand of JAXIVD010000220.1, from coordinate 48,731 downwards.
GACCCAATCTTCAGAATTTGTGGAGATATTTCTCTACCCTCCCCAACTGTGCCTTGTCTTTTTGTAGAAGAGTATATGGAGGAGAGGCTTCCAAGATCCCTCGCTCCATTCCTTTTGTAGCCTTTTATGGACCATAGGCATTACAATGGTAGAATTCCTGTAGCCCCTACCACAGAACTACATAACAAATAATAATGTATTTATGAAGATGTTCACAAAAACACATTGATCACCGTTGTACAGGGAACAAATTTAAATTCACGGCTCGGCGTCTGGATTGCAAACTGATCCTTACAAACAAATTTTTTACTTCAGGAAAACTTTGTTTATATCTTTGAAAGTACGCAGCTTGAATGTTTGCAAGTTTGGGACTTTCTGTACAGTGAAATTCTGCTAATAAGCTAATAGGTAATCATAATACAGTGTAACTATAAGCCAGGATAACCTTTAAAAAAGGAAATGAAAGTTTGCTTTTATATGTAAATTTGAAGAATATAATGAGTAACATAGATCCAATAAGAGACAAGTATTGAAGTTGTATTCATATTTTTACAGGAAGATGTACATTCAAAGCCTCTCAAAAAACATGCAGATGCCGTGAGATAGTAACTTTAGCTAATCTTATTAGATTAAATTGTTTTTTTTAATTAAAATGTGTAAATAATTCACATTTCTGTTCAGATACTTAATGTTCAACCAACAAATAAAAGCACCAATGTAACTGACATAAGATCAATACGAATACAATTTACATCCAATTAAAAACCACTCCTTCATGTAATAGAAGAATGATTGCACTAACTGGATCTGTGAATGGTAAATAACCATTTATGACGATGACCACACTACACGCAAATGACTGCAGTGAAAGTGCAGTTATCAATATTTGGAATTATCTCTTTTCCAATATCTCCAACTCTATTTGAACAATAGATATACACCTTTCAATACTAGTGCTAAATGCAAAAACTTCATATATCCCTTCAAATTAACGTTTTTGTTTCTATTTAGAAAGAGAAAGAAGTGTAAGAGTGATAAGTTCAATTCACCATCAACGACAAATGACAGCTTCCCATAATGTGCCAGTTTCTGAAAATCTATTGTTAGTATATTTTATCTTAGGGTGCTACTATTCCCTTCAAATTTCTGTATCTCCTCAGTGACTCATGAGTTAGTCTACTTATGGCAACAAGGCCAGCCTCTTCAAGCAGCAGGAAACAGTAGTAATGTCATTCAGAGGTCTCTCAAGTGTCCTTGCAAAGGCAGACAACATTACTCATACCCAGATCACTCACTCCCTCACTGTACTGCTTGGGTATCAATGATGAGAAGAATGGTCAGAGAATTACATTGATTCAGAGCTAATCTACTATTACCTCTAATCTCTGAAACCGATTTTCGACTTTTTTACATAAAAAGTAATTCAAAGTAAAACTTATTTACAAAAGTTATGTACAAAATATTAAAAAAAAAAAAAATTATGTGCATTATACTTAAATTTTAGTTTGTGGGAGTGGAGGGCTTGTGCTATGGTTACATTATGTGGTTAAAAGTATGAAAATGGGGTTCAGGGGTCTGCAAGACATCCTGATTTTTGTTAATGGGAAAAGGCAAACACAGTGGATGCTTAGGAAATACTGTAAGATACACTTCATGTGATTGAATCAGAGTGAAAAGAAAGCAATCTCTTAAATTATCAAAAATGCACAAGAACTAAAGCAGGCAAAAATGCGTGTGCAAGGGAGGACCGAGCAACCCTCTTGGCCCTCCCTCACAGCTTTGGACCTAACCTGGAGAGGGAATAGAGAGCACTTGCTAGGTATTTTTCACTGGCCGGGGCGATCTCGGCCATGTAACTTGGCGGACCAATAGGCATTAAGGCACCTGCTACACTGAGCAAAGTCTCGACATAGTCTATCTCCTGCCACTGAATGTTTGAGAGCTCCAACCCCAGCATCACATCAATGGCTACTTGTCGGTAAGTGTCAAGAAAGTGATTCCTATAGTATCTGTAACAGAAATACATCAAGATCTAGAGTGTCCGTTTTTTTACTGGAGAAATTAGAGTAATGCTTTTTGTGATATTGTGTTCTTCATTCCTGTAGTGAATCAACACAATATGAGTGTACAGCAAAGCAAAGCAAGTCATTAAACTGAGTAATATCAATATAAAAAGTCATGAACATTTTCTTACTTTACTATGCTTTATTAATGAAAATCATACACAAAAGAAGATTAAAACTATTTACAAAATCTTGGAAGCAGCTTGCAAAAATTGTTTTTACTCATCCCACAAAATATTAGTTTTATTCAAGACATGTATAGTGGTTCTAGAGATGAACAGTGTGTATTATGTTTTCAAGATCATTTTCACTTTTACCGAGTGACACCTGTTCAGCAATATGTAATGAATAATTAATGAAAAAAAATAAAAAAGTAATAAATAAACAAATGTCTGATTTTGAAATTGACACACTTTAGAATCCTGAGCCGAGATAAGCATTTTAAAAGTCCTTGAACTACTGGTCAAAATCAGTTGATGCTCTTTGGTCTTTTCCCAAATGGAAGTAAAAAATCTGATTGTAGTCAGTAATGCTGTACCATCTTTAAGAGCTTCTGAAGTACACAGTGTGCATCTAACACAAGTAGGATGGCCAGCCCCAGGCTCAGAAAAACAGGGACGCATACATTTATAACTTCATATTGGTATAAAAATAATGATGGGGAGTGGAACAAGCCAGCCCAGCTTGGGAGTTCGGGTGGACATGAAGTAGCCATTCTTTCAGTACTAGATTTAGCTAAAGTTCAAAGTTCAAATGGAGCTGAAGCCCTGAAAGGACCTGAATTCTTGGCAAAACACCCATCATGGCTGCCTGCTCACGGTTTTACTGGTTACTATTGTCAATATAGTGAGTTTTTGACTGCTGATAGTGTAAATTTCCTGTGTTTCAAATGACACATTGGAGAATATAAATATAGTGCTGATATTCATACATTAACACCATCACAATAATATCTAATTATGCCTGGAAGGAAGTAGCTGTCAGTAGCAGAAATTTAAATAGATCCACAAAAAATCACAAAATTGACATCATTGGCAGCCGTTGGGGAGAAGGGAGGCAGCAAGGAGGTGGGGATGTGAGGAAGGTAAAAGGGAGGGAACTGTGTCATGTAGGATGCGTACCACTTCTTGATTCCCTCGACTCTAGCTTGACCATTCAGACAACCAAACTATGGAACAACTAGCATTCAGTATTGGTTCAAAACGGAATGCAACATCCCACTCTCCAATACGGAACAATTCCATATTTCAAGGAACAGATGGTCACCCTAAACACAAAGTAACTAAATTACACAGCTCATTGATAGCTGGAGCTGTCTGGGAAGTATAAGTTAACTCATTTGCGATAAAAAATATGATAGATCATGAAAAGTTAGTTACTGACATGAAAACACTATGTTCGTTAGTTTGGGTACAGCCTCCAGAAGACAGTTGCTCGAGTTTCTAAAATAATGTACGCATTTATATTCCAAAATGTTTCCGGTATTGAGGTCTAAAAGATGTATGTATAAATATTGAGTGACCTAATAGTAGTCACAGAAGCAGATGCATTGCAATGGCTATCATCTTGTCAACTAAATAATTATTGATAAAACGCAAGATATCTTGTTCAGTGAGGTAAGTACTGTCCCCTTCATCAGACAACTAAACACATTCCACATGTGACAAACATGAAAATCAAATAATTTTGACACAGCTATTTTAAGTGTTAATACTGTATTTGTGAGTTTCCTAAAGTGTTACCAAATATCAATCCATCCTCCAAACAGTTACTGATGCCCCATTGCTGAAGAAATTAATCTGAAGCATGAAAAAAAAATTAATGACTAATTTCTTTGTGAACAGAATGCAATGACACCATCTCGAAGCAAGACGAAGTAGTAAGTACAGCTTTTGTAAGTGGCAGTGAAGTGTGCACTGTTGCTGCTGTCACTACCTTCTTGTCACATATCATGCTCCTTCCCCATCTCTTACCCTCCCAAGACCATAAAACTCACCTGTTGGCCGAGTTCATGCCGTCCTTCATCATCCCAGCAAACCTCCTCTCCCCTGTCCTGGTGAAGTCTCCCTGCACAACACAAAGACAGAGGCAGTATGGTGAGAAATGGATAGTTGCATCAGTGATCAAAATGTTCTTTTGAAATTTATTCCCATGACATTAAAATTTCAGAATAAAAGACAATTAGGAAGATTAAAAAGTTCTTGCATTCACTGAATCATACATGGTTGTAAGCTAATTACTATGATCTTCACAAAGCAAGCAGTGAAGAAACCATGCTTAGGAAAATAAGCAAATTTCAATCCTAGATAAAGCAAAGTACTAGAAACTGAACTTGTCATACAGTTCTTACAACACAAGTTAGACAATCACTTAAAAAGTCAGAATAAACAAATTATCATCAGGCATAGCTACCATAAACATAATTCAAGACAAAAAGTTTGACATAAGGACATGAACCCAACTTTATGTACAATAAGGACTTTGCACATTAAAGAGATTCAGGTGGTGTGTGTACTAGTTTTTAATAATTTTTTGCAGGCTTTTTTTTATAAATTTTTTTAGTATAAATCTTACACCCAATCATTTTCAAAAGAAATGCTTTGTCAAAGAAACTATACTAATGAGAGATTTACTTTTAAGTTTCTGTTCTTGCCTCCAAGCCTTAGAAATGCAGACAGAAGAAAAAGCATAGATGTAAGTGGGCTCTTTATTCTAGTGAACAATCTTATGTTGGGAAGACCACAGACACAAGAAACAGTAACAGTACTGACTATTACATCACATCCATCAATTATTGCCTTCGTTTCCTGATGGCAATACTGCAACCATAGGCCTTGCAGCTCTCTTTATCCCTACATTTCGTCCTCCCCTGAAAAAACCCATTCAATTCTCCCTTAAATATTCTTTAATTTTTGCTTCAATAATTCATCTTTCATGGTTTCAGTGTCTTAGATCTCTGACTGCCAACATATGGAATACCTGAATAATAAGACTCCTTAGAATTATAAAAGTCCTTTAGTTATCATAACACTCTTACCAAACCTTCATATGTGGTACAATGAATTTCCAATTAGAAAATAAAATTATCTAATAACATACAAAAGCAAAAGAATACATGCACCTTCAGATAAGTGAATGGAATCATAAAGCAAACTAGTACAATCATACCTCAGTTTAACGGACAAAAGGGGGAAACATCGGTCCAATAATGCCGATTGTCTGTAGTTACTGACATTAAGTCTGTATTGGCTAATATCAACAATTATATTACAGAAATAAGAGGAATAATATAGTAATGTACATTTAATGAAGCACACTATCCAGTCTGACTGTGTAAAATACCCGTACACTGTAAATATATACTATAATATACAGGAAGTCCTTGTTCTACAATAGCTATGCGTTCCTTGAAACCCTATCGTAAACCAAAATAGCGTATACCGAACCCATTTTTACATGTATTAGATAGGGATGCGTTCCAGCACATTGTCAAAGTCACTCCTTCAGGTTAGATACATACATAAAGACATACCTTAGTGTAAAAATAAAAAAATTGAATAAAGAAAAGAAAGAAAAGACTATAATTATGCAATCATTACGTAATTTGTCGTTTAACGGAAGTAAATCACAAGCACAAGGTTTCACTGTGTTTGTAATGGTGGCGCAGGAATGACTAGTTGTTGGAGTTGGCCGCATATAGCGTAGCGTCGTGGTGGTGCTGCATGCGCCACCACGCCGATTTAGCCACGCCCAACTCGCCACGCCGATTTTGGCGCCTTTTTTTAATATTGTAACTGCGAATCAAGTATCGTAAATCGAAAAAAGGGTACTAATTGGCTAGTATCGGATCTGCGAATTTAACATAAACCGAACTATCACATAGCGAGGACTTCCTGCACCTGTACACTGTAAATATACACTATACTATACCCGTACACTGTGAATATACACTGTAATATACCTGTACACTATAATATACTCGTACACTGTTGATATACACTATAACATACTCACACATTGTAAATATACACTAAAACACAGCAATTCCATGAAGTAATAAGGTACACGTGTGATTATACTCATGTAAACAAAGTGAGTCATCTGCTGCAGATTTTGTTCGTTGCTTCCGATATCCGTTAAAGGGAGGTCCGTAAAACCGAGTTATGAATGTATTAGCAAATCATCTAAAACACGAAAGTTGTGTGTATTCGTACAAACATTGGTAAATCTGACCTTAAGGGCGGAGGTGCCAGCATACTGCTTGCTGATGGTATCACCATTGTTGGCCCACATCACTTGCAAGATGGAGCGGCAGGCTGGCGGCAATGGGTGCTCAGGAGGGATCATGCCCAGCTTCACAAACTGACTCTCTAACACAGACTTTGCAATAGTTGTCTGCAACACACAAACACACACACACAATGGAGATCATTATAAAAATAATGTATGGTAATGAATGGGTTCCTATGGTGACAATATAAAGAAATTTCCATAAGAGAAATACAAGTATTACTGCCATGCCACTCTCATAAGATGACAGGATTCTCATACAGAATAGCTAAGAAATATGACAAGTATTCACTTCATTAGCTGTGATATGAGTGAATACAAGTGTAAGTGTATTTTACTACCTTCCTTTCGCAATGTCAACTTTTGATAGTCTAATTATATGTTTGTTACACTTTTTGCTTTCTTGATTGTCACTTCACATGTATGGGAGTCTATCTATCTGACTACTTATATCCCAATTCTAAAGAGAAGGCATTTAGGGTTCAAGGAGACTTTACTCTCCCCTCTTCTTCTACACCCTGTTCTTTCATAGGAGAGAATAGAGAAGAGGGCTTCCCAGACCCCTCACTCCATCCCATTTTATTGCCTTTTTATGATTTGCAGGGAATACGGTGATAGTATTCTTACAGGGCATTGTGGGAAGGTGCATTCTGTATTAAAAAAAAATGAACTCAACAATGAAAGGAAAAACATCTTAAATCTTAAATAATAATGATTCAGACCTGGACTACATTGGTTCGATCAAGACAGTCTATGCAGTTGATCCTGAAAACACCATTCTGCCTGCAGATGGTGCCCTCCTTGTCCACCCAGCAATAAAGAATCTTGGTGATCAGCTCTTCAATACCCTCAACCAGCACGGACACATTTTCATACCTCATCCCTCGGCTGGGGTGAGGTGAGAACAAACAGATTAGCACTCTTTAATTGACAGCTCTACCTATAAATTCCTATACTGATACAACAAAACCCATAGAACATAGCATAAATGGGGCTAGAAAGTATATTACACTGGGAAATTCTATGGAGACATTACTAGTTTTCACAATTAGTAATTAAATCACTGAAACTATACAATCACAGATAAAGTGATAAACAATGTGGAGGTGGAATGATATGTGATGGCCTAGTTACACAACACTCAAGTTGTTGGGTTTAGCTAGTAGTGCTGAAGGTGGCAAAAACACCACCCACCACCACTTACCAGTACTCATGGAAGTCAAAAGTGATGAAGGTGAGTGAAGGAGAATCAAGTGTGAGAATGTTGTTGAGGAATGCATCTGCTATCACCTTCTCCTTGCCACTCTGCTCCACCAAGCTTACACATGAGACATGGCCGTGGCGCCTCACCTCCACGTCAAAGTGCTTGTTGAAGGCAGCTGCAGTTTCTGTTGCATCTTGGGGTTAAGAAAATTTTAAGATAAAAGAATAAAGTGTAGATAATGATGAGTCGAAAGGAGCAGTCATTCCCATCTTCACTCTTTTCTCTGTGCTACCCATATGGCAGGGAAGCTTTTGAAATATTGAAATAAGGTAAGGGAAAATGCCAGATATCAATATCTATCTATCTATCTATTTACCTTCAAAGAAGGATAGCCAAGACATGGCGATTAGGATTTGGGAAGATATTACTTTTCTTCCCTTCTGTGCCTTGTCTTTACACAAGAGAGAAATACAGAGTTGCAGTCATGCAACCAGGAGTATTTGAAAGGAAAATAGCTAGAAATTTACATCTTTACCTGAGTTTTTATGATAATTACATGACAGGACAAATAAGAGAATTGAAAAAAAAAGTTCAACATGAATATACAAGACTTCCCTGCATGATGAAAGGGAGAGAAGTAGACTTGTTTGGTTCATAGTTAAACATCTAACTCCCTCCAACCATGGCAACTATGTCACTTCATACACATGACACAAAACATAAGTTCACCATCACCAATCATACTTACCACACAACATTCTAAAAGAAACCATGAAGAATTCTAAAAACTAATACAAAACGTGTCCTCAAACACTGCAGCTTCAATTCAATAAATAAAGAAAAAATGAATGGCTAGATGAAAAGTTATAGACAAAGCATAGGTAAATAAAAAGGAAAGGAATTATGTAGTTACCTTTGTCCAACCTAGGAGGTGGGCGGTACTTGTATCCAGGCTGACTCCAGAACACAGGTACTGACCCTCGTACCTGTGGATAAGTAAACACTCCTGTTCATCAAGTACAGAGGAATGCAATCAATTCTACATTAACTCTATCAACTTTGCTCAAAACCGCTTTCCATGTTGCATCTTAACACACTATGCTCATTACATCAACTTTATTTATAAACTTCTCACTCAAAACACCTATCCTATCATGCCCTCAAACACTCAAATGTTTAACTAATCCTATTGTCAACATATGGAAAATTCTTTACCTTCTTTACAGAGTATAAAGTTTTTTTAATCAAATTACTAATTATTTGGGTATTTAAAAACTGCTTGTTTTCTTCTATTCTGACTCAGATGAAATGAGAGAAATACTATCAAGTCTTGAATTGCACAAATACTTTTTTCCTTCATGGATATTTTTCTAATAAAAATTTACGAGGCACCTAACGGAACATGGAAAATAATGAGAGGATTGGTATGGAACATGATGGTCAGAAACATACAGAAGATGGAACAGAAAGAGGGACATGAAGAAGACACAATCAACAGAAATAAAAGCAAGAAAGATCAGTACGCAGAGGGCATAATAAAAATCAGGAAAAATAAGTTAGCCAGAGCAGGAAGAGAAACATGATGTAGTGGACATGATGTATCAATAGAAGACACAAAGCAGTAAGAGGTATGATATGATGGTGGTATGATGGGGATGAATAATTGGGAGAAGGACCAACATCAATGGGGTACAAAAGAATGCAATCCCTCTCACTGTAGCAGTACCCACCTGGACAAAGGCTACCCTGTGATGGGAATAAGAAACAATCTGCTCTGTTTCCACGTAGTTAGCTACCCGACCTTCCTCATCCACCCCACGCCGCTTATACCTTGTCCCAGCACGATGTCGACTCCTCCGAGATATCAAGGTCAGGCTGTACTTGTCTTGCTGCTGTGGAATAAAGACATGTTAATGTGTGAGTGTATTTATCTAGTTGTAGTATACAAGACCTGAGCTACACTCATGTGGTCCCATCTCTGTATCTATATTTGTCCAACTTTTCCTTCAGTTGTTGTACATTCTTTGCCATTATGTGTGTATTTACCTAAATGTATTTACTTAGTTGCAATATTTAAGGGGTTTATACAGGTATTTCAGTGTATTGTGCTGCCGCTGAATGTTGTTGAATGGTGTAGTCATGTATTTACCTAGTTGTATTTACCTAGCTGTGTGGTTGTGTTTAGGATTGAACCTGTAAATTATAAGCATGTTTATGTGATTTTGTGTGAGTGAGTGAAGTGTGCTCTTTAGTCTCTATGATTCGTTCGGAGCACTTCATCAAAGGTTTGTGTGGACAGAGGTTCATCTGTCTACCTTTGCTTCCTTGATGCTAGCAAGGTCTTTGACAGATTGAACTACTGGAAGCTATTCAACAAGCTTCTAGTCAGGGGTACACCTGTTATTCTCTTGATTTATTGGTACACTATCCAGGAATTTACTGTCAAGTTGGGTAATTCTTTTTTGTACCATTTAAGACCACCAATGGTATTCGACAATGAGGGATCTTGTCTCCCTACTTGTATAATGTCTACACAGATGATCTCAGTGCCAACCTTCGTGATACGGGTATTGGCTTCCACATACATGATGGGTGCATCAACTCACTGAGTTATGCTGATGATATGGTACTGATGGCACCTAAGCAGATGCTTTGCAGGATCTTATCAATGTGTGTCAGGTGTATGTTGCCAAGCATGACATCGTCTATAACACCACTGAGACAGAATGCATGGTAGTACTACCAGTGCACTCTAAGGTGAACTATCCCAAATCAGCACGACTGACTGGGCATGCGCTCACCTTTGTGGATACGTTCACATACTTAGGCCATGTCGTACACCATAACATGACTGATTTTTTTTTCTATATCACAAACCCTTGGCACCGGTAACTTTATAGAGGCAAAGATGGACTTGCCTCTTGCCTCTTGCCTGTTATTTGGCGTAGGTTTTTAGATTTTTCATAGTGACGCCTCGAGTGTTTACGTTCTCTCTTGAATATGTTAAGAGCTTGAGAGGCTATTGCTGCTGAAACTTCAAATGCATATAAACATTGTAAGTCTCATCTGAGGACAGTATGGCAGCAATTTGGGTAGTATTTTCCACTCGGCGGTAATACCAAACAATGAAAAGTGATCAGCGGATATCGGGGGGATTGAACCTGGGACCCTAGGGTCACATGCCCGAACACTGACCACTGTGCCATCGCCTCCCCATGTACCATGTATAACTATGTTTATATGTTTTAAGTAATTAACATTTTTGTCTCTGATCCATATGTTAATGTTGGCAGGAGAATACTGTTCTTTAATCTTTTCTTTACCTACATGATACATTTCTTCCTCTCATAATCCTTGCAAGTGACCTTATGAAATTCATGCCTTTCACAACCCTCTTTCCAAGTTTACATCTCTCCATGCTTGCATAACACTTTGCCCAAATACTCAAACTCTTTCACTTCCTCCGTTTTCTAGAAAACCTCACAACTTTCTATTGCTGGCACTTTCATCCTATAAGTCTACTAAGGTTAACCACCTCTACTTCCCTTTTTTCAAAGACGATCACCTAACAATTCCTAGCATTTACTTTCAGCTCCCTTCCCGTACACACAATATAAAATTCATCCACAATTCTCTGAAGTTCTTCTTCATGCTTTGCAAACAGCACAGTGTCATCTGCAAACAAGCATGTCACCACTGCCCGCCCCATTCCATTAATTTTCAGTATTGCATCTGAATTATCCATTTTATCTTTCATTTCTCTCATACACCCATCCATAAAAATATTAAATAGCCATGGAGAAATCACACATTTTTGTTTCAACCCAACTCCTGTAGAAAAACTTTCACTTAGGTCTTCATCCACCTTCACACACGCACCTGCCTCCTTATAAAAAGCCTTAACTCCTGCCAATAATTGTCCTCCAACGCCATTAATTTTCAGAATATTCCAAAGAGCTTTCCTATCAACTCATATGCCTTTTCTAGATCCATAAAGGCTGCACACAGTTTTTCATCCTTCCTTAAGTACTCCTCTACCATCATCTTAATTGCAAATATCTAGTCTACACATACTTTTCCTCCTCCTATGAGCCAGACATACATGTACATTCACTTACTTGACTGTTCTCAGAGCCATTAGGAGTGGTTGGGGCTGTGTCAAAAAGCACTGATTCTGTTTGCACAAAACCTTGTATCACTGGCACGATCCACACATCAACGCTTGGGTCCTGTGGATGAGACAAGATTAAACTTCTATTTGGAAGGTCAATTGCATGCAGTATAGTGCTACATTGTCAATAGTTTTCAATAATTTTCTCCCCATCCCTTCTACCCCTCCCAACTCACATCTTGATCTATTAGGTCTGCCAGTAAGTGTTTGTTCCAAAAATAGTCATCCTCTGCACGACGCCACAGTGGTAGGCTCAAGTTGTACTCAGGATCACTCTGCCGCTGGAGGGAGCTGGTGAGGTCAGCATCCAATGAGTAATAGAAAGAGTCTGATTCGTTGAACATTTTGGTGAGCTCATCTAGTACCCGTCGTTCATACCGCTCCTTGTCCCGAGCCTCACGGCGAACCTTGCTACCCTGTGGAGGTTATTTATAGAGTTATCTGGGCAGTGACAGTGCTTGATGGTCATGGTGGGATTTCATAACAAGAAAGAAAAAAAAAAGGAAAAAACAAAAAGAAGGATGAAAAAGGTATAACTCTGAAGAGTCAATCATACTATTGTTTGTTTCCCATTGGTAACCAAAATGTTTTTGTACCTAAGACAATTTAATGGTTATAAAAATACACCTTTTCCTCAATCAGATAAATATAATGACATTAAACAAATGCCAATCATCTTCCCTGGGACAAGTGAAGCCTATTCTGCAATGGCCAGAATAACTAAGCGTTTAAAAAAAAAATTATCCAAATGTTTTCTCTATTGACTACTACTACTACTACTACTACTACTACTACTACTACTACTAAATGTTTTCTCTATTGACTTCTACTACTACTAATAATAATACTAATACCAATACTAATAATAATAAATGTTTTCTCTATTGACTATTATTACTACTACTACTACTACTACTACTACTACTACTACTACTACTACAACTACTACTATTACAACCACTACTACTACTACTAAAGGTTTTCTCTACTAACTACTACTGCTACTACTACCACTACTCCTACTCCTCATCCTTCTCCTACTGTTTCTCCTTTTCCTCTTTCTCCTCCTGTTCCTCCTCCTCCTCCTGTTCCTGCTTCTCCTCCTGCTCCTCCTGTTCTTCCTTCTCCTCCTGTTCCTCCTTCTCCTCTTGTTCCTCCTCCTTCTCCTGTTCCTCCTCTCACCTGGCCTGCAGCTGAGGCTGCTGCATTGACAGTGGCAGATTTGATTGAAGAGGTGACACTGCGAATGGTTCCAAAGGTCTTGGAGAGTGCAACCTTCTGGTGCAGGTCGGAGAAGGGTAAACCCAATTTCCGTTCTCCTCCAGGTCTGAGGATAGGCACAGAAAGTGCTAATTACAGTAAACCCTTTATAAATGGTACTGATTGGGGGGAAGACCTTATCCGAATTAGCTGAAAATCAGGAATATCAGAACTTTAAAAATTCATGCTTACACTTGACACCTTCTAACGCTAAGAACTCACTAAATTATACTGAACTATCTATTATGTAGAAAAAACATTCTGAAAGAGAAAATATCAAACAAAATAACGTAACTGCACATTAATTAAACAAAATACATGCATAACACTCACCATAAATGGTAATGTTTATAGCCAGCAGAGCTAAATTCCTTTTGAATCCTTTCTCACTCCCCGCTCTGAGCAGAGACGAGTTTGTGGGTGGAGGATGAGATCCGTGCACACCTCCCTTGTCCCCTACCCTCTCTCGTATCAGTCAATTTTTTGAAAAGTTCACCTTAAACTTACATACTTATATTTTAACCATTAAAGTACAGTACAGTACAAATTCCTAACTGTATTTATGACCGATTTATAACATCCGTCCGGACGCCCTGTATATTCCGGATTCTGGTCCAATTTACATACTTGTGTCCGGAGCCCTGAAAGTAGAAGATTTATCCGATATCCAAAATATTTGGGTCCGATTCAAAGATAGTTTACTGTAGTATAATACCTACTAGAGGACCTCCATTTTTTTAACTATTTGTGAGGTTGCTCTGTGACATCAAAGAGAGAGAGAGAGAGTGAGAGAGAGAGAGAGTGAGAGAGAGAGAGAGAGAGAGAGAGAGAGAGAGAGAGAGTGAGAGAGTGAGAGAGTGAGAGAGAGTGAGAGCGAGAGCGAGAGCGAGAGCGAGAGCGAGAGCGAGAGCGAGAGAGAGACAAAAGGACAGCAAAGTGAAAGGTTCCTCCCCACCCACCCCTTCCTCAAACCAAACTGACCAGAAGAGGAAGTGATACCATGTAGTATGAACAAACTGTCATGGAATTTATATAAGAAAGTGAGAAAAAAGGAGTAGATTATGGCTATTGCTACAAAAAATAAAAAAAATAAAAAAACATTCCTAAACTTAAAATTCTTTATTATGAAGTTTTCCAGGTCCTCTCTGGCCTTGATTCTCAGAAGGCTTACGATCCGGATGGAATCCCTCCTGTTGTTCTCAAAAACTGTGCTTCCGAATTCACTCACTGCCTGGTCAAACTCTTTCGTCTGTGTCTCTCTACTTCTACCTATCCTTCTTGCTGGAAGTTTGCTCACATTCAACCTGTCCCTAAAAGAGGTGACCACTCCAATCCTTCTAACCATCGCCCTATAGCTTTGATTTCCTGCCTTTCTAAAGCCTTTGGGTCTGTCCTTAACAAGAAGATAAGGAGGCATCTATCAGCTTACAACCTTCTCACTGATTGCCAGTATGGTTTCCATAAAAGCCGATATACTGGTGATCTTCTTGCTTTCCTAACTGAATCTTGATCGTCCTCTTTTAGGGACTTCAGTGAAACCTTTGCTGTCAGCCTTGATATATCGAAAGCCTTTGATAGAGTTTGGCATAAATCTTTGATTTCTAAACTACCCTCCTACGGATTCTATCCTTCTCTCTGTACCTTCATCTCCAGTTTCCTTTCCGACCGGTCTATTGCTGTTGTAGTGGACGGTCACTGTTCTTCTCCTAAAACTATCAACAGTGGTGTTACTCAGGGTTCTGTCCTATCACCCACTCTCTTTCTATTATTCATCAATGATCTCCTAAATCTGACTCAATGCCCTATCCACTCCTATGCTGATGACACCACCTTGTATTTTTCAACATCGTACAACAGACTCCCAACCCAACAAGAATTAAATGACTCAAGGCGAGATGCTATAGGACACTTAACTTCTGATCTCTCACTAGTTTCTAATTGGGGCAAAGCAAACCTTGTTTTGTTCAATTCCTCAAAAACTCAATTTCTACAACTATCTGCTCGACATAACCTTCCAGATAACTATCCCCTCTTCTTCAATGACACTCAATTTCTCCTCTCCTCCACATTAAACACACTCGGTCTATCCTTTACTAAAAATCTAAACTGGCAATTTCATATCTCTACTCTTGCTAAATCAGCTTCCAAGAAATTAGGTGTTCTATGGCATCTGCGTCCATTTTTCTCTCCCTCTCAACTGCTTGCTCTGTACAGAGGCCTTATCTGCTCATGTATGGAGTATGGCTCTCATGTCTGGGGGGGCTCAACTCACACATCTCTTTAAAACAGGGCAGAGTTTAAAGCTTTTCACCTAATCAACTCTCCTCCTCTAACTGACTGTCACCGCCGCAATGTTGCATCTTTATTTATCTTCTACCGCTATTTTCATGCTGACTGCTCTTCTGAACTTGCTAACTGCATGCCTCCCCCTTCCACGGCCTCGCTGCACAACACTTTCTACTTTTTCTCATCCTTATTCTGTCCATCTACCTAATGCAAAAGTTAACCAGTATCTTCACTCTTTCATCCCTTACACTGGTAAACTCTGGAACTTTCTTCCTTTGTCTGTTTTTCCACCTGCCTATGACCTAAACTCTTTCAAAAGAGAAGTGTCAAGGCACCTCTCATACTAAATTGGACTTCCCCCATATCTATATTTCTCCTACTGTCCTCTTTACAGGATCTGGCGATAAGCGGGATTTTTTTCATGCTTAATTTATTTTTTCCTTAGCCAGTACCCTTTTAATGTAAAAAGAAAAAAAAAGTATTTGAAGGCATATAAAACCCACCCCCATTTCAGCAGTTCATATACAGGAAAAAAAAAGTTTTTGTGCATTTAACCATATTATGTTTACAGCAAGCTAGGAGTACATTACAAAAGATTAACTATAGCAGGTTTACAATAATAAAGCAATGCAAAAAACTATAATAACTATTGCAGTAAATAAAAACATCACAAAATCACCTTAGCTATAGCTGAAAACATTACCATATATAAAAAAAATCAGGCTAACAGTACAGTTGAACACCACGTCTTTCATGCTTGTACTCCCTTACCCTATCATTCCATTTTACAACTGGCCTTCCTCTCCTCCTAGGACTCTCAATTTCACTCACATACACTTTCTTCACAAAATGTTCATTCTTTTTTCTGTCAAGATGATCATACCACCTCAAAGTATTTTTTTCCCTCATTCCACTACACCAAACTTTATTCCATTTGCACAAGGTTACATGCCACATCTATCATATACCCTTCCATTGCTTTAACCCTCCCATCTTGTCACGCCACATGCTCATTTCAGACAACTCATTTCCACAGCACGCACTCTTTACTGATGTACACTATTCCACAAGCAAGTCGCTGATCCAAACGTCAGTGTTGGCAGGAGAATACTATTCCTTAACCCTCTCTTTACCTCCATAGGTACATTTCTTTCTCCTATAACCCTTGCAAGTGATACTATGACACACCTGCCTTTCAAAGTCCTCTCTCATATTTCTCTTTTCAACTTTCCATGTCTGCATAGCACCGTTCCCAAATAGGGACGGCGGTGGCCTAGTGGGTAGCGGTCGGGCATACCAGCTTAGGGTCCCGCATTCGAGCCTCGACATGGGCTGGCCACTTTTCTTCGATACTACTGCCGAGTGACCTAAGATCACCAACATGCTGCCATAACACCATCCTTGCCAGGACTGCAATGTTATATGCGTGAGGAGCTTCCGCTGGTAGCATGAGCCTATCAATAAGAAACAAGACGTCACTTTAAAAATCTTACCCGCGCTACTAACGGGCGGAGGCCAACCATCTAAGGTCTCCTTGAAGCCTACCAACGCCATGGGTAAAATATAATTATATATATAAAAAAAAACTTACCGTATTTTACGGCTTACAAGACGCTGTATCTTGGAAGACGCACCCTAATATTGGAGAGAAATTTTGAGAAAAAAAAATTAAGTCATTCTCACACAAAAACAACTTCACCATATCCATGAATTTATGTAACTTTTTCTTAAACTATGGAAATAAGCCACCTGTTACCCTTGGTTACACACCTGTACCGTCAAGATCAAGAGCGGAATGGCTCCCGCCGCCACCAGCTGGCACAATAAACAACAGACGTATGGCTCACATTTGGGCTTGTGGCTTGGCTCCAGGAAGGTTTATGGTATTGGAAATACTTGTAACAAGTACTGAGGTTATATCATATAAAAGGCTGAATTGAATAGTTACTTAAGTTAACCTCATAATGTAATGACATCATGCAAATCCACGTCCCTATCGGCGAGCCAATACAACAACATTCGTCTTGGAAGACGCACAAGTATTTTACATGGTATTTTTTAGGGAAAAAAAGTGCGTCTTGTAAGCCGTAAAATACGGTAATAGCATTATCTGGAATGACCAGACAATATCACATTTCCGTAACACCCTGAGGAGAAGGCAGAAACAAAGTTCTTTGGACAGACTTTTTGTAAAAGTCAAACCTGGTGAGCTTCAACCAGGCCCAAGTAGAGAAAAGGGACAAAAAAGACAACGAGAAAAAACTAGATTTTCAGATTCCCGAAGTTTTATTGGAAGGGAACTCTCTTTCCAAACAATAACATCTCCCTTCTCAGCACCATTCTAGTAGGCACTCGACTCTTAGCAAGGTAAAGTAAGTTTAAATTTTCATTTACAGTATTTCATCTAATTTCTTTTGTACTGTACTGTATTTAATGTATGTACAGTACGTATTTTAGTATTTAGGAGTGTTTAAAATCAATTTATACAACCCCATCAATGTATAACACATGTACTGTATGCCAATAACAATAGGATTTTTTTCATGGGAACAGATTGATCATTTTCCTTTTATTTCTTATGAGAAAAATTTGTTTGGTATACATCCTTTTTGATATAAGTCTAGGGATCTGGAACGGATTAAGGTCGTATACTGAGGTCCCACTGTACCTCTTAGCTGCATCATGATCACTCAAATTTTTCTCCCCAGACACATCTAAAACTCTAATCCCATGCCTGATCTTCAAATTTTGCAGCCAACCGTCAGAAAATTTCAGCTCAGTTGCAATGTTCAGGTCTTTACAGAATTATTTGGCTTTCTCAGTGATCATGAGACCTGAGATTGGCTTCCCTTCCGATCTTTTCCCAGTAAACCACTTATACAGCACTTCATCTAATTGTTTCTTTAATGTTTTTCGTTTCTCACACCCTCTAATGCTTTCACCATCAGCCAGGTACTGCTTTAAGTCTTTGGACTGCTTCTTAATGTCATAGATAGTCAATTGGCCCACATTAAATTCTTCCATCAATTTTGACACCTTCTCTCCTTTCTCTATACGCCGTATTATTTCCAGCTTCTTAGCGAGTCACTGTCACATATTTTCTTTTCCGAACCACGCCAAATAACAGGCAAGAGGCAAATCCAACTTTACTTCCATAAAGCCTACTGGTGCCAACGGTTTATGATATGTAGAGAAAAAAAATTGCCTCCACAAAATTTCTCAACCATCACCCTCCGGATTATCGGACTTTCACTGTATTATAAAATCATTCCCCTCCCAGCATTGGAGAAACGGCCGGCAGAGTAGTTCCCTCCTGGGAACCAGATCCGCTATGGTTCTTTAACTCTGGTGACGCCTGCAGAGACCCTTCCAGGTCTGCTGTCTCCAGAAAGAAGGAGCTCCTAGCGGCCATGACGAAAAAACACCAAAAAAGATGAAATCGTAACGGGAAGCTTCAGTGTTCACGCTGCAAGCTTCCAGCTAGGAATGGGGAAGGCGAAGGCTGAAAAGGATCAGGTCCCAGAGGCGCATCTCTACTGCGCAAGGGGGTGTGGTTTGTTTTGGTGGCTGGAAGCGGCGGTTTAACACCGTAGACTTATGCCTAGGCTAAGAGGAACAGGTAATATGTGAAACAACTCAGATGTCACAATGGCCCTGTGTCTCGGGGTGATGGATTAATTTCCACCACAGGCCCAAAGGTCAATGCGACGGGAGATGAGCCCTGTAGCTACGGACAGCTACAGCATGTAACCCAACTTTACTTTACTGTGCAAAGCTTATATTTGAGTGCAAAAGTAGTTTAAGTTTTAGAAGTGCAATATCGAACAATGACACAACTTCTATGATGTTAACATTAACTAAAGGAATTCAGCCAATCAAATTAAGTAAAACAGATTAGTGTAGTAGTGTAGTAGTGTAGGTCATGTCTCACTAACTTATTAACTTTTTATAAGAATGTTTATGAGGCACTAGATAATGATGAAAATTACGATATTATATACCATGACTTCAGTAAAGCATTTGATAAGGTTCCACATGATAGACTATTAAGTAAGATTAGAGCGCATGGGATTGATGGGAAAGTTCTCCGCTGGATTAGGTCGTGGTTAAGCAATATGCAGCAAAGAGTTACAATTAATGGTTCCAAGTCTAAATGGGGAGGTGGAGTGCCACAGGGATCTGTTTTAGGGTCATTATTATTTATAATATACATTAACGACTTAAGACAGGGATTTGTAAAGATATTAGTAAATTTGCTGATGATTCTAAGATAGGTAGGGTTATATTAGATCAGAGTCTGATGTAAAAGACTTGCAGGAGGACTTGGATAGGTTAAACAAGTGGGTGGTTAAGTGGCAGACGGATTTTAATAATAACAAGTGTAAAGTAATGAATATTGGTAGGGAAAATCCTCAAAACAGGTACGATATAAACAGAGTAATGCTGAATAGATCAGAATGTGAGCGGGATTTGGGTGTTCAGGTTAGCTCAGACCTCCGTCCCAGAAAACAATGTATTGAGGCTAGAAATCGGGCTATCGGGAGTATCAAAAGTAGAAGTGCTGAGGTTATTTTGAAGTTGTATTTAGCATTAGTCAGACCTCTCCTCAACTATGCAATACAGTTTTACTCCCCATATTATAGAATGGATATAATTTTGTTAGAGTCAGTGCAGAGAAGGATAACCAAAATGATAGAAGGGATTCGTAATTTTAGTTATGAAAGGAGACTAAAGCTTTTGAAATTACACTTATTGGAGAGACGTAGAGTGAGGGAAGATCTGATTGAAGTATTTCAGTGGGTGAAGAGTTTTAATAAGGGGGATGTAGGAAAGATTCTTACGATCAGTAGTCTGGATAGAACAAGAAATAACGGATTCAAACTAGAAAAATATAGATTTAGTAAGGAAATGGGCAGAAATTGGTTTACAAATAGGGTGATAGATGATTGGAAGACTCAGTCAGCAGGTAGTTAGTGCACAGACGATAGGGAGTTTTAAGAGAAGACTAGATGGCTTTGTGGATGGGGATGAGAGGTGGGTGTAGGTAATAAGGGAGTATTGGAGTAACAGGAACTACCTAGTGCAGGCCTCTGGGCTTTCTGTAGCTTCTTTATATTCTTATGTTCTTAGGATTGCAATAATGTAGTACAATCATTAACACACTACAAACTGACTCTTTAGCAACCACTAAATGAGCTGATAATCAATGTATAGGGATAACTATTATTAAGAATCATATAAAAGGTAAAGTGAGAAAAGAATTTCACATTTGTGCATAAAGCAGAAAAATAATCTTAAGAAGCAACACAGTATAAACCGTATTTTCAGCCATTGAAGACGCACCTATAATTTGGCAAGGAATATTTATGAAAAGAATAATAACTCCACTTTTCCCTGGGTTTTGAAACCCTCCTCTCAGAAGAGAGTAGTATACAGTTTTAATAAAAGATTGTAGGCTAATGAGTATTCTCCCACTGAAGTACTTGAGCAAAACATGCAATCAATCTTATAAATACTGATATTTATAAGGTTAACTCCCACATTTTCCCTGAGCTTCATAATCCTCTCCTCAGTAGAATTTATGTCCAAGATTTTAGGTTACTGGGTATTCTGAACTAAACTATCTTACTTACCGTAAGCCAAACATAATAGTTAGATTTGTAATAATATAAATTTAATTCTGAGGTCAACGTGGAATTAGTGCGTTAATCAGGGGTCATTAGGTGCTAACCTAGCACAAGTAATTTCTACCCCAAGGCCAACAAAAACTTAATCATCAGGGTATAACACACTAGGTGGTTTCTGGATTATTTTTTTGGGGGAAAAAGTGCATCATAAATGGTGGGAAATACAGTATTCCACTTACCCTGATGGATGGTTGGCATGTTTCTTGCATTGCTGCAGGTTGAGCTCTGAGTCAGGAGGTGAGGAGAGGGGTAGGAACGCTACCCGGGTAATGCAGTAAACGGACTGATTTTCACTCACTGTCCCCACTTTCCTCACCCCACACACCAACACCAGGCGAGAAGACAAGTCTGCAGCAATATAGAAGAGAGAGAGAGAAAAAAAAGAAGAAAATTACTAATAGAAAATTAAGAAAAAAATGAATCCAAGAATGAAAGTTATGTCCTATATGGCCATGCATGAAAATTAACCCTTCTAGATTTATGTAACACAGAAAACTCATTTAGTGTGCATATCTGTGTGTATGCATTTACTTAATTGTATTTACCTAGTTGTAATACACAGGTCCTGTCTCCATATCTATATTTATCCAGTATTTCTTTCAATTGTTGTACGTACATTATTTGCCATTACCACCTCTCCTTTCAATCCATTCCAAGTATCTATACTTTTCTGGGGAAAACTGAGCTTTTTTGTGTCATTTGAGCAAATTCTTTATTGTAGTTTTTTCTTGTGTCCCCTCAAATATCTAGTCTCTTCTTTTCTTCTCAATATTAGATAATTTCTATCTGTTTCTTTCAGGTTGCTCATTAATTTATATACCGTAATTAAGTCTCCTCTTTCTCTTCTCTCTTCAAGTGTGTTTAGTTGCATTTCTTTTCATCTTTCCTCGTATGTTAGACATGCATGCAACATGCTTTTTCTTGTGCGGGGACCATATTAATTCTTCATATTCCACTTTTGGTCTAATCATTGAAATTCAAAATTTTCTCAGCATATCTTTTTCTAGGAAGTAAAAAGCCATCTGTATATTTCTTAGCATCCTGAATGTGTTACCAGAAATTCTATCTACACTATACGTATATTTTTCTTGTGATAAGTTATCCTACATTACCACACCCAAATCTTTATCTTTTTTTCTATTGATATATTTTGTCCCACGAGGGTCTCATTTCACTCTTTCCCATTTGCAATACATGACATATTTTTTGCATTAAATTCCATTTCTCATGTCTTGCTCCATTCATATATCTTGTTTATATCATTCTGTAGCTCCTCGCAATCCTTATATACATATATATATATATATATATATATATATATATATATATATATATATATATATATATATATATGCTATCCATATTATCTTATTACTGTTACACTGGCTAATTTAACAAAAGAGTCGTTTTCTCTTCCGCTACTGTTAAAATGGTTAAAGGTATCAGCAAAAATACTAAACAAATAAATTTGAATGTTTAACCGTTAAAATTTAAACATTTAAATTTATTTATTTATTATTTTTGCTAAATTGCCAAAGCCAAGGTTTCACACCCCCTAAAAGGTGATCTCACACACCCAGAGGGTGCGAGCACCTCCGGTTGAGAACCACTGAGATAGTATGTCAACTCGAGTTTTCTTGGTATCAATCCATCTATGTTTGTATACGTTACTTTTACTTTATCACTTCCTTTTATTAATGTTCTATTCTTAGCTTTCTCTTTTATCTTTAATATTTGTTCTTTATATACCATTTCTTTTTGTTGTCCATCACTCTTCAAAAATATTATCTCTTCCTGTGTCATTCTCATATTTTTTTCTGATTTGCCTCTTCATTTAATTCTTTAGATTTTTCTCTCTCTTCTTCATTCATTCTCTTTTTAATTAACACTTGTTGATAGTCTTCACAATCTTTACGCCTGAATGTCCTGGTTAAGATCTCTTCTGTTGCAGTCTGAGTCTTCAGTCTAATCTTAATTGGTCTAGCAGATAATTCTACGTACAAACCTAACCTCATGACTACCTTTACTTCCTCTTCAAATTCAGTTTCTTTATTCTCATCATTTAGCTTTTTTAGTATTTCCTTTATATTCTTTATTTCTTCTTTATCTCTATTTTCATAAGTATAATCTTTCCTTTTAATCCATAGCTGCATTATTACATTATTTTTCTTCTCTGCTACACCACTGATGTTTTCTTTTCTTTTAATTACTTCCTTTTCCATGTTCCATTTATGTTCCACTTCTTGTTGTACAAATATTTATTTGTATTTATCTAATTGTATTTACTTAACTACTACCATACAAGATTAAAGCTACAATATTGTTTTCCTATCTCAGCATTTATCTCCAGTGTTCCATATAAACAAATCATCCCTGTCAATTATTTTCATTTTCTTCATCACCCTGTACATGTATCCTACATCCCATAAAAAGGTCCATGAACCAATCAGATTCGTTAAAGTGGGTTACACTGAGTGTTTCAATACATGGTTAACAATGCATGGTCATGATAATGCTTTAGACTTGCCTGGGTGAATCTGGAGTTTGCCAAGGAGGAGATGGACAATTCCAAGACAGGTAGGGTTTTCAGCTGATGCCAAGTCCCAACCTGAAGACCCCAAAAAAGTGCATGTTAGGCTGTGATAGAGTAATAAATTACTAAGAGATAGAACACTAATAGGTGGTATTAATCTTTCGTGAAATGGTACTTTAAAATGCAATCTTACAAAATATCTAGTTTTGTAGAGTGAAGTGAGATGGGTAATGACATATTTGGTCTTCCATACAAAACTGTACCAGGTTGAGATTATATATGCAAGGTAATTATGGTTAAATTAAATCTTAATTGATATGGAACTTTACATGAATCTATACCAATGTCTTTAAGTTTAATAGGAAAGAATTAATCTTTTACTACTCAGTGACAAGGAAAGTATTTTGTGCTGGTTACTAAATTTCTGCTCATTAGCAACATTATACGGTCTTTATCATGCTTTGTAAAGTCAATATAAATTGATGTGCCTGACAATACCACTTGTTCACTAATTAAGTGTTTTATTTGAACCTCTTCAATATCATCACATTAAGAGTGATTATTCATCAATCATAATAATTGTCACACTGGTTTTCCCTTACTTTAAGAACTCTCCCCATGTATGTTTATCGCATCTTGCCTTTGTCGGATGAATATACAGAAACTTTGACGAGACTATTCATGTACATGCAGACTGAAAATAGGGAAAACTACATTTAGAAAAACAAAGGTAACTTTACAAGAAAGAAAGAAAGAAATTACAAGAAATTAATAGAGAAAGTTTAAGCTGTTAGAATAAGCTAAATACACTCAAAATAACAAGTGAAATGTGTCTCCCAAACTCCCTCCACCCCACAAAAAAGATATGGACTGAATGGAGACCCTTTTTGGTATTTCTGCATAACTACTGTTCGGACAATATTGATATAAATATGAAGTCCTACATACTATGCAAAATGTTATCAACAAATCTGTGATGATTTTAGACTAGGCAGTGGTTGTCATTATTTACCTCGTAAAGTGTCTTTCAAGCTAGGTGCATCAAATAATTCACAAGATTTTAAAAAGATTAAGTGCTTACAGATACGGTAGCCATACCCCGTAATCATCCCCTATTCATATGACATGCCCCGGCATCACCCACCGTGTTCACATTAAATTTTACATTTTTGTTGCACAAAAAGTTCCAAAAACACTTAAAGTTATCAGTAGAATAATACACTATTCCTACGGCCTGAGCCTTATTATTGACCTGATAAAGCATCTTTCAAGTTATGTTAGATTTGGTTAGGTTATATAAGCTTTTTACCCAAAACTTAGGCACGTGTCGTATCTATAACCGAGCACTATGAGAATACGTTAGGTTATGGTTGGATTATGTTATGTTATGTTATGTTATGTTATGTTATGTTTGGTTAGGTACAGTTTGGTTCGGTTAGGTTAAATAAGCATTTTATACTTTATTACCCAAAAGTTAGGTAGGTGCTGTATCTACAGTATTCACGTTAGGTTATGTTAGGTTTGGTACAGTTTGGTTCGGTCATGTAAGATTTTTATCAGGGTTACGGAGTCGGAGTCGGAATCGGAGTCGTAGGTTTTGGGTGGAGTCGGAGTCAGATTCCTAAGAGTATTAAGAGTCGGAGTCGGAGTCGGATTTTTTTTATCTGACGCCAACTCTCTTAAAGTCCAATTCAGTTATTCAACGAGTAGTGAACTTTACCAGGAAACAACTACCATTCGACCATCCAACTTCTCCATGGCTAGGAGGTTAGGTATTTCTGCATAACTATTGCTCGGATGATATTGATATAAATATGAAGTCGTACATACTATACATAGTGTACTCAATAAATCTGTGAAGATTTTAGGCAGTGCTCGTCATTATTTACCTGGTAAAACATTTTTCAAGTTATATTAGGTTGATTATATTTGTTAGGTTATGGTTGTTAGGTTAGGTTAAGGTTAGATTAAGTTCCGTTATATAAGCTCTTTATATCTTATTACCCAAAAGTTAGGCATTTCACTCTAGATTTTTTTTTCCGGATTGCCATATTATGGCTTTGATTATAATAACGATCACTGCCTGAAACCTTCACAGATGTATTGAGTACACTATGTACAGTATGTAGAACTTCATATTTATATTGATATCGTCCGAGCAGTAGTTATGCAGATTTACCAGAGGTTATTACGTGAGTTCAGTTTAGGTTGTGGGGGATTTGCCCCCCACAACCTAATTGAGTTGAGTTGAGGTTAGGTTGAGGTTAGATTACGGTTGTGTCCTTGGAGGGTATCTGGTTCGGTAATCTAAGCTTTTTATTATTTTTTTACCCAGAAAATAGGTTTATCACCTTAGATTTTTCTTTTCAAAATTGTCATAAATGGCCTATATTTTTCCCTCCACCCTAAAATCCCGCTTTCTCAATATGTCCCCAAGCTTGTTGGAAGAAGATAGGGGACCAGCAGTAGTTATGGAAATTTACCTAAAACACTCATCTTGTCTAAAGCCTCCCACAAGACTTTAACTGCGATCTAAGCATAAAGGTCTAATTCAACCTGCGTCCAGTAATAACAAAGGTTACGTAAAATTAGGGTTACCTTTAACGATCCTACAAACAAACAACGTATGTACTCTCATAACATTCGATGATAACCTGACAGAAGCATCTCCACTAGATCATCCCTCTTGAAATAATAACAATAATGGCCATATGGTGGGCATCAAGAAGTGTATTGTATGTTAAAATGTGCTGTACAGTCGTCATCAAATTGTCATCATCAAGGTGTAGTGGGATGGTGTGTTGGTGCCTCCCATTAGTGTAAGGGCGTGGTGGTTATTGATATTAATATGTATGGTGCCTGTACATAATGTGCGCCTCGTGTAGTTTGCGTCCGTAAAGGTCTAGGTTGCATATCTGATTTAAGGAGAGCATGAATGTGGTTTGAGGGCGTGTAGCAGACCCGGGTGTCATCATCAGCTGACGACACAGCCCGCCCCTCACACAATGCAATGTAAACAAAAACTATACTTACATGTTTTAGCTTCAAATTGGCCAGTTTTCCTGTTGCACCATAGAGAATTTTCACCTCTATTGAAAATATAGAACTTATCTGTTTGTAAGAGCTCCATATCTCCACGCAACCCACCGCGTTACACCTGTAAATGTAATTTGACACATCGATTGTATCCTGACATGTTCTTCCGACCCAGTGTAGCAGAATATTTGTCCTCAGTGATAAAAGTCTCCCAAGCCGCTATTGCGCCTGCGTGCTCAGATGACATTTTGCATTAGAGATGTGCGGTATTTGAACAATTACCGGTATCGGTATTACCGGTATTTTAAATCTCATATCCCCTTCACATACACGGATTTTCTTACGAGTTCTTACGGATCGCACAAATTCACGGATCCTTACGATTTGGCCACTTTTACAACCGATTTAAGAGTTGTTACGAGTTATTACGAGCTATTTACGGTTTATTACGGATTATTACGATGTATTTACGGAAACAATTCCACGATGTATAGGTTTGCTTTTCTTGGGTATCATTGTTGTCCTTGATTCTTTCCATGATGCTGGAACTTTTTCCTCCTCTATTACTTTTTGAAAACTTCTTGTTAATAACTCTATAAATTTGTTACTGTCCTGCAGTGCCTTGTAAAATTCTCCCTTCATCCCATCGGGTCCAGCTGCTTTCTTGTTCTCCAGCTTCCTAATGCTTTCCTTTACCATTTCTTTGGTTATCTCTGGGTACTCCATATCTTGTATCAAGCGTTTGAGACCGAATGCCAACTCCAGGTGTTCAACAGTTCCTTCTTGACACGTGATAATGGTTTCCTGTTTCTTCCTCCTCCGTTACTCTTACTCCCACCACATTACCCAAGAATACAATTACATTAAAAAAAATAAAGTAACTTGTCATACGATTAATACTTGCCTGCCATATATATTTCTTTGCTTGAAGCAATGGAAATTTTGGTCATTCTATTCCTCATGGAGAGAGAGAGAGAGAGAAAAAAAATGTTGTGACTGAACAATCAATCATTGGGGGCATACGGCAAGGGGCGCATGGCCTTGCCAACCTGGATGATCACCCTGCGCAAGTCTCCATGCAAGCCCCTTCTCATACCAAGTAACTCCCAACAGGAAGGATCAATTTGCCCCAGCTATGACCTTTGTGGGTGCCCCCTCGGCCGCCGCCACGCCGGGTTATCCCTTTCAGAAACAACAAGACAAGCATGATCAGCTGTGACTGATGGTCAAGAAAATAGTTAACATGAGACTGAAAGACACAACCATATTGTATTAGATTTATTAAATGGCATTTGAATGGTATCGTGATAAAAACAGCAAATACACAACTATTAGAGAGATACAGTCAAGAATCTAGAATGACACCTGCTTGGAATTACACTCGTCCCTAATGTTAATTTAAATCAGCCACACTTAGAATTTGAAGTCCTTATATTTCTTGGCAGGTTTGCTCTGGTCCTGTTGTTGCTTTCGCCTCTTGTTGCGCTGTTTTGCTGCATGCTCTGCTACCATATCAGAGAAATCTTCCTCCTCTCCTTTCTGCTGCTCCCTCAGTGTGGCTTCATAACGAGCAGCCATGGCATCTGTATCCACAAGGTCCAACTCAGAGGGGTCTAGGGCAACCTCCACACCCTGAGGGGCTGTTTTGCTGGCCCCAGTGCCAGTTGCTGAAGCTGCAGCACTGATGTCATAAGTATGTGTTGAGCCCATCATTGCACGTCCCATGGTCTCAGTTCGCTTCTCTGGCAGGATGGTGTAAAGTGCAGGGGTGTCTCCACCCTCCATCTCAGTTTCCATGCGCTTCTTCCTGAGTTCAATCATGTCTGGAGTCTCCAGGCCGGCAGGTAGTGAGCTGATACCAGAGGGGGTAACGAGACCAGTTTCCCCTGGGGTTACAAGGCCACTACCATCCTCTTCTGACTCTGGCTCACTCTCCTCCTCTGATTCTTCTTCACTCTCGCTCTCAAGCTCTCCCCACAAAGTCCTCTCTACTTCCTCCTCTGTTAAAGGTGTGTCAAAGTCTTTCCCCTGAGTGCCAAACACATCACCATAGATTGGTTTGCCCATGTTGTCAACAGGAGGCTTACCCCAACCACCTGCATGGTATCCAAAACTGCATCCTTCGGGTATAGGGGCATTGAGTCCTGGGATCTTAAGGTTGGGATAGGATGGTGGTGGACCATAACGCTGCATGGCAATGAGCCACGGAGGAGGAACCTTGTGAGCATTAGCACCAACGGGCATGCCAAGGGCAATTCTGAGGTCATCACTCATTTCCCCTGGCTTCTTGTCTTTCATTTTGGTCTCAAACTCCTTGCCTTCATAATAGAGGTCACCATGGATGGTCATCTTAGGTTTAGTCTGCCATTTGAAGAATGCGTCATGCAACTTCTGGTAGTCAATGTCAATCTTACCCATCTTGGGCCTCACCTTGTCCCTCATTTTGGCTTTAAGGGTCTTTTGGTCTTCCTTCTCCTGCAGAGCAGCACGCATCTCCATGATTCCTGTACGCTTAATGAAGTCTGGAAGCTCAAAGGGGGGTTTTTCGATGCCTCTTTTGCCTTGGAGGTACTTTCTCTTGAAGCACCAATGGCGGGGGACAGGAACAGTGTTGCGAGTAGCCTTGAGGTGCACCAACAGTTTGGGGTCTTTGGCTGTGACATCATGCATTTCAACCACATCTGGTCGGCTCACTGTCTGTTTCAACTCTGCGATACTCATCCGTTTGAGCAACTTCAGTTTCCTTTTGGATAACTTGGGCTTGTCACTATCATCCTTCTTCAGGTCATCATCATCATCATCATCATCCAGGGGGATCCCAGGGATCTTGGAGGCTAGTTTCTTCAGGTCCAAGAGTGGCAGCTCTACCTTGGGGGTCATCTTCTCCTCCTCAGGCTTGGGCTCTGGCTCAGCAATGCGGAATGTCTCAAAGATCTTAGTGAAATGACGGTAGTTAGGGTCAGTGATGTCCAGGTCAATGGTATCCTGAATATACTCGATCTCCACCCCTGTGATGGCTTCTTCACCTTCACCCTTGTCAGACTGGGACTCCTTATCCTTCTCCTTGTCTTTATCTTGTTCTTCCTCAAAACGGTTGCGACCTCTCCTCCTCTTCTTCTTCTTTTTTTTCTTCTCTTGTTTGATTTTCTGTGCTGGCTCCTCTGTGGGTTCCTCCTCCTCCTCCTCATAGGCTGGGGGGACATAGGCTGGCTGGGGCTTGACAGGAGGGGTGGTGGTACGGACTGGTGGTGCTGGTTTGACCAGCTCATCAATTCTGGCCAAACCTTCCCTCTCCACTTTCTCTACATCCTCAGGATTTACACCAACCTGAATGAAAGTAAGTGTTTACAGAGGTTAGGATGCAACATTGTAAATAAATTCATGCACACACACAACACACTCAGATCTATTAATGGAAAAATTAAAAATAAAGAAAGTATAGCTTGATTTAAGTATATGAGGACCCAAAAGAAATGAGTGAACCACAAATAAGATTTTCAATTAAATGTTTAAAACTGAATTTGACTTTAAAAGCCCACAAAAAGAAAATATAAATAAATGAGATTTGGGAAATGATGAAGGACTTGGAAGAAAGGACAGCAATAGGACCAGATGGGGTATCAGGATACATCTTGAAGGAGTATAGACAAGAAATGGCTGTCAATTAATGATATAATTGAGTGCATTTTACCAGTTCTAACATTTGGATCTGAAATCTAGAGTAACACGATAGTCCTGGAACAAAAACTTCAGGGCCCAAAGGAGAATGGAGGTGATTGCACTTGATGCATAACATTATAATCAAACCTTACATTTGAATCACGCCTCTGTTTAACATCATGACTGGTAGGCCTTGGGGCGGAGTTCCAAAGTAGAGAGTCCTTTTAATCACTCTAGGATGATAATCTTTATTTCCCTGAGTGCTGTGGTTCTATTGTTTTGTTTCTTTGATATTATTTGGTGGAATCACTCTCTCTCTCTCATCACCATCATTATAGATGCAATGTTTCCCTCTATACAGCCCACCACCAAGCCTTGACTTTCTTTGAAGTTCACCCTATAATCCACATTAATTTACTGATATACTTTCAAAGCCAGCTGCACACGCTTACCCTACCATTCCCTTCCTAAATAATTTCAGTATTGTTTTTCCTATAAATTATATACTATTGTACACAGTCATGGTAGTGACCTTCTTAACAAATAGGGTGAGGCAAAGGCCTTTATTCCCACTTCTCTGGCCAGTCAGCTGACGTTCGCTCACTGCCTAAACTCTAAAAGAAATGCAACTGACAATGCTAAAGTAATAAGAGAAAGAGGAGACTTAATTACAATATATAAATTGATAAACAACCTGGAGGAAACAGATAGAAAAATCTAATATAGAGAAAAAAATGAGGATGGATATTTGAGGGGACACAAGAAAAAATTTCAAAAAGAAATTTGCTTGAATGGCACAAAAAAAACCAGCTTTCCAAAAAGAAGCATAGATACTTGGAATGGACTGAAAGAAGGTTATAATGGACAAGAATGTACACCAACTAAAGGAAAAATTGGACAAATATAGATAAGGAGACAGGACCACACATTTCAACTCTGCTAAGTGGGAGGACCTGAGGCAGTACTATTCTGATTTTCCTTGGGATGATTATTGCTTCCATGTCAGAGATCCTTCTCTTTGTGCCGAGCGCATAACAGAGGTGATTGTCTCTGGCATGGAGCTATACATTCCTCATACTTTCTCTAATACTAAAGCTAAAAAGCCCTGGTTTAACTCTGGTGAATACACAATGTCATGTTTTAGAAATGGGAAAGTGTGAAGTGAGACCCACATGGACATATACATTAGAACACAAAATTAGATCAATAGAAAATGAAGAGAAAGATTTGGGAGTGATAATACAGGACAGCTTATCATCAGAGAAACATACAAACATAAACTGAGAGAAGAGCGGATAATGGCAAAGAATGTACCACAACTAAAGAAAAGACAAACATAAATATGGAGACAGAACCACACGAGTGTAGCTCAAGCCCTGCATACTATAACAAGGAAAAAAAAAAATAAAAAAATAAAAAAATAAAAAAATAAAAAAATAAAATAAATAAATAAATAAAAATAAAAGACCCACATACACACACAGGATGATGCCCTTGAAAACAAAATGGAAAGGAGATAGATGTATAAACTTATAGTTGACCAATTTCAATGCTATGGAGAGTCACTTATTGACAACACAGTTCATGCTGACCTGTTTAGCTCGTTCTGTCTTGAATGCAAGAGCTTGTTCCAGGGCCTGGGGGAGTTTCACTTCTCTGGGTGTCTCATCCTTTGGGGGAGACACCTGCAGGGACATTAGAGGAGGTGGCTTGTCTGCTTTCTCTGTGGTCTCTCCAGGAGGTCCCATTCCAGAGGGAGCTGCTCCTAGTAAGCCAGCACCCTGTGGGAAAAGTGGGTGTTAGTAAATGGTAGCTTGGGGATGAGACCAAAGAAACCAAGCTCATTCTAACCAATACTCCAGGTTAGGCAACATGTCATCTCCTTTCCATTTCATCTTTATTGTGGTTCATTTCCACCTCTGCCCCTCCTGCTCGTCCTTAATCACCATTCCTTCCACCTGGTCATTTACGTATGACCTTCCCCACCTGGTCATATACATATGACCAGGTGGAAAGAATGATGAGGAGGATGGTCTGAGGATTAAGGATGAGCAGGAGAGGCAGAGGTGGGGATGAACTACAATAAAGATGAAACAGGAAGGAGGACAGGTGGAGGGCGGGTTACTGGCAGCTACAGTCAATAACAGTTCCCATGAAAAAGGAGATAATATGTTGCCTGATCTAGGATATTGGTTAGGATAAGCTTGGTTTCTTTGGCCAACATTAGTACAAGGTAACATTCTAAAAGAAAGACTTACTGGTGGCCTTGGTGGGGTGCTCTGCATGGATGTGGGGGGCCGTTGGGAGGTTATGGGTGGTGGGGGGCGGGTACTAGCAGGCTGCAACAGAGGGGGGCGCAGTGGAGGCTGTTGCTGTGATGGGTTAGGCTTTGGGGAAGACCCTGGTCCTGGCCCTAGTAATCCAGCACTTCCCACAGGACCAGGACCAGGACCAGAGAAACCTCCTGGACCCCCAACACTCATGGGACCCTGTGGCCGTGTGGTGAAGGAGGATGAGGGTGGCACCACAACGGAGGCCTTAACTCCAGGTGGCCCTAAGACTGGCACTGTGCCCACACTTCCTGGCCCTGGTGATGGACCAGTAGTGTGTGGTGTGGGTGTTGAGACTCCTGGTGGTGGTGGAGGAGGTGGAGGCCCTCCTTGGCCAGGTATCTGATGAGGTATATTAGAAAAATGAGATATGACAGAATAAATATAAAAAAAATGTGTCTCATCATGTAAGGCATAACTTTCAGTGATCAGAGTCTTACAGCAAAGTTAACAAATAACAACATAATATGACTGATAGTAAGGTATCAAATATAGACAACATGAAATAGACTAGACATTGGATTTTCACATGAAATAAGTTAGTTAATTATGGAATAAAATTATGTGAAGCAAATTACCTTGGATGACTAACAAAACCTAATGTTCTACCACAATGCAAGCAGTGAATGACAATAACTCAATACTCACAACCATCTGCTCATCATCTTGCATGAGAGCCTCCTGCTGCATCCTCATGAGGTGCACCTGCTTCTCCTGCTCCTCCCGCTGTCGTTCCATGAACGCTGCCTGCTGCAGTCTGTACAGATCCTCCTGCTGTTTCTGCTGCTGCTGCTGCTCCAGGAGGCGCTGCTGTTCCCGTACTTTGTGCTGCATCAGTTGGTCTTCCTCCATTTGCCGCTGACGGTTCATCATCTGCTGTTGGGTGATGTAAGGCTACTATTACAGCTGTCACCCTCCCTACAACATCACTAGGACAAAATAAGTTGACTAACTAATCAAGCAAAGGATGAGGAATGGCTAATGAAACTCCCAAGGGTGGTCTGACCATATAGTATTAATTTTTTGAGAATTCTTCTCTAATTCTACACAAAACTCTGCCAGCCATAGCATAAGCTGCATCTTGTACTGGGTGTCACAAATGCCTTAGTCTAAAACTGTAGTGGTTCAGCCTTTATCAGTACACTTAACACAAATTAATGGCAAGATATTTCTTGATATATTGGTTATTTTAAAATGTACTGTTGTTATACTGTTTATATACGTTTGAACTATTTCCAAACCAAGTGGAATTCATGTAGCACTAATATGAAGGTTGTCATTAAATCAGTAAGTCAAAAACATGACATCATGTGTTAAATGTTTCATAGGACATGCATGCACTAAATCTCAATAATTAAAATTTTGGATAATTCGACCCATTTCAGGCCAAGTTCAAATTTTTAAACCAATTTCCATAATTTGAATCCACTTCATCAGCCAACTTTCACATCGCCTCTGACACTGAAGACCTTACCTTACAAATCCCCAGAGTGACACCAGACTTGCCTAAAGATGAGCTCAATGATGTCTGAGTGGTGAGTCCTCAGTGCATTGTATCATTAAAAAACCTCCATCCCACAGAGTCTGTCAAGGCAACAGCCTTGTGGAGTGCATCAGCTAATCAGATGCCGTGATGAGACAAGGCTGTTACCATATCGTGAACTTTGTTATTGATAGACTCAGCTTGACGGAGTATAGTATGTACTGCATTTCAAGACCAGTATCAGACATGTTTTGGGTGAGTACAAGTACTGTGATCTGTGCTGTTTTGGCATGTTCTAGTGAGTTCTTATTGTGTGGAGGGGCTAAAGAGTAATAATCGGATAATTCAGCCCAGGTTTTAGTGAACTCTTGGAGTAGGTAAACATTTAAAGTCTAATTAACCATGAAGTTTCAACTCTTAACTTGTAAGTTTTTAGGTGGAGTAAATTATTTTCAAAATGAGATAAGTGTCCCTTTAATATGAGTGATTTGACATGATTTTTAGTAAGAATCATTACCTCCTCCTGTTCCCTCTGCCGCATGATGCCTTCTGGTCCACCTGGCTGGCTTGGGTCCTCACCCTCTTGTGTCACCATGTCCTCTGGCTTGCCTTGGTCCTGTTCCCCACTCCCTGGCTCAGGCACCTCAGGGTCCACACCAGGGGGGCCATCATCCAGCAGGTCTGTTAGAACATTTTTTTTAAAGGTAAAGGTAACTTATTGTGTTCTGGAATGTTCGTGTATTTAAAATTTTGCATCAAGTAAACATAATTTTCCCATGCAGATTAAATACATGTAAAATTCATTCCTTTGCTCATGAGACACTATGAGTAAAATCAGACATGATGCTGCACTAAACAAGCTGGACAATAATAATAAAAAAGAAAAGCTTTATTTGATTCGGATCGCATAGTGTTATTCTAAAGAAATTGTGTAATTAAAGCAAAAATACTGGCTTTTTGACATTGTGTTAAACAAAATTGCACATTTTAAACTTGTGTAAAACAAGAGTTACCTGTAGTAGGTGTGCTATGACATTTTGTGTTCAAAAGCGTGTACAGGTTAGATATGTGGTACTTTGTCAAATTATGTTCAGAATTTTGTGAGAGTTGAAGGAGTGTATTTAAAGAGAGAGAGAGAGAGAGAGAGAGAGAGAGAGAGAGAGAGAGAGAGAGAGAGAGAGAGAGAGAGAGAGAGAGAGAGAGAGAGAGAGAGAGTACATAAGAAGACACCAGAAGACCTCTTGGTCTATAACTAGGGTGTTTGCTGGACTACATACTATTACTAATACACTATATATGTGAAAGAGAACAGGATAGAACAGAGCAAGACTTTCTCCTTACCTACCTTTCATTCCAGCAATGTACTAGAAGCAAATAATTAGAAGGAAATTCCATGTACTTTGTAGAAAACCAGAAAACAAAAATTTTATAGTAAAGAATGAAGTTAGAAGAACCTATAATACCAACAATGCTAGTATATCCTGAGACGGGAATAACTATATGAATAGTAAAAATGTGTTGTCACTGCACTTCTCATCTGAATGGTATAGAAATACGGTTTATTTAATAAAATTACGTAGCTATATAAAAATTTCATTGAAGCTCATACCACGCAATCAATTGATTTAAATAAAAAAAATAAAAAAATAAAAAAATAAAAAATAATAAAAATAAATTTTTTTTTTTTTTTTTTACAATCAGGGCTTGAAATTGTCAATGGATTTTGAAGAAAAAAACAACAACTGCGGCTGGGTTTTCACTGTTCAACAACTCTAACATATAAGTATGAGTTACGAGCAATTGCATTACATCTTTTAATTTCATGTTGGTACCTCATTTTGCTGTGGCATTATCCAGCTAAAAAAATATTTCTGGATTGATTTTATCATAATTATTTAGAATTTAGAGACTTCAATCATATCTCCCTAATTTTTTGCTTGTGGAGTGGGAACATGTCTAACGGTTTTAATCGTTCCTTGTAAGATGAATTATGTAGAAAGAAAGAGAGAGAGAGAGAGAGAGAGAGAGAGAGAGAGAGAGAGAGAGAGAGAGAGAGAGAGAGAGAGAGAGAGAGAATCAATATCCCTACCTGAGTTATCTGTGGGTTCTTCCTTTCGGGACGGCCCAGTGGTCTCCCCGAGTGAGGCAAGATGTTGGAAGAGACGGTCCACCAGATCACTCTTCAGGCCTAGAAAGGAAGATAGCATATCAGCCTAAAATCAGATAAAAAAACACTGCTGTTTTGATATTGAATGCAAGAAAATTTTGAATGTAAGTAAACCAGTTACATCAGATGCAGGGTTGGGTCCACGTAGATGTACTTGGAATTAAGTACATTGTCATGTACTTGTACTTCTACTGGAGATTAAAATGTTATTTGTACTTGTACTTAAACCCATATCAAGTACATTCAAGTACAAACAAGTACACTATATTTAATCAAGTTATATAATGTACAGTGCTCCCTCCAATTTTGCGACAGGTACAATAAAATGGTCATTTAAATTAGTTTTCTTATGGATAATGATCATATTTATGTTTTGTATTTTTTTTGTTGTAGGATGTATAATTACATGTATTTGTATACAAACAAGGGCACAAATTTGACTAAAATCACCATAAGGTTAATGGGTGCTACTATAGTGTGTGGTCTACCATGACCTCATCTCACCTCTCGTGTCGTTCCCCTGCGGTCTAACTCACCTCACCTCATCTCACTTGAGGTTATAAATGTGCTTATAATAATCTAAATGCCATAGGTTACCACCACCTGACAGTGAACCATCATTGACATTATGTGGATCCATGGTTAGTTTAGGTTAGCAGGGGGGATGCGCCCACCCCCCTAGATTAGGCTAGGTTAAGAAATTTCGAAATTTTTGAAGGCCCATATTTCGCTTATTTTTCATCCTTCCCCCAAACCCCCCGATTCCCCAGAATCCCCCAAGCTTGTTTGAAGGGATAGGGGGGGGTTGGTGGGGAATCGGGGTGGCGGACTTATTATCCAGACTGACCTATTTTACTGTTAGGTGAGCATGGGTTACAGCGTTTAAGAAGAAAAACCCATTTTGTCTTCACCCACCTGGGATTCGAACCCAAAACATCTCAGTTGTGAGCCGAGCGTGCTAATCATTATACCACCGGACAGTTTCGTCCAGCAGTATGAGACTATGCACTGTACTACAGTGCCATTGCAAAGGCTATGCCTCCCGACCGACACCTGACCATTAGCAGTAGTACAACCAAACAGGCGTCTTAGCCGGTACCTTGATTGGGCAAGTTGAAGGTGGCGAGCTTAGCTTTGAGGTCCACCACCCTGAGCTTGGTCAGGTCATCAAGGGACACCGGCATCCTGGTGGTCCGCGGTGGTAGGAAGACGGTATTTAACCGCAATCAGCGACCGACCTAGCTTAACGCATTCTCGCTTCACGCCAGCAACCAAAACATTGACGATCTACCAATGGTTCTTTTTTGCTTTACATCAGTTAATTAAGTATTAGACGATAAATGACAAATTTCGTTTAAAGTTAAATATATGCTTTTATATAATATATGTTTTTATATGTTAATAGAATTGTCAGGGTTCCACTTTTTTTTTGTTAAAATAAATGAGGTGAATTTTATAATGTAATGATGTAAAAAGATTAAGCTATTTTGCATCATATGCATTTAAAAAAATTTAACTTTATCTATAACTTCAGTCTTATTAATTACGGAATCTTGCATGTTGCACTACACTTTCGCGCCAATATTTAGTCTAACTCAAAGGTGACGGGTGGTTGGACGTAAGAAGTATTCAGTGGTAAAAATGTCGTGCCATGCAGAATACGACGAGAAAATGTTCCCAGCGTACTTGAAGTTATACTACAAAAGGATCTTCCCCTTCGATCATTACTTCAAGTGGCTTTCATACGGCCTGGGTAGGTTACTTACTGCCTTGTTAGTGGGGAAGGTTTGGGTTCTCAGTCACTCCGATCCTCTACCTTAATTAGCTCGGCCTAACACCCTGGTCACTCCGGCCCCCTACCTTGGTCACCCATGCCGTCAATATAATATAAAGCGATGTTGGTGGGAAGTGACTTTGTTCTGCAATGCTGCCAGCCACATCAACACTACTTTAGATTGGCTACAATTACCGCAGACGTTGTACGGAAGAGGTTTTAAGCCTGCGACTCCGGGTTCCCAATTTCAATGTCACCAGGAAAACTTTATTGGTTTCTATATTGGCTACTGTGAGTGCTGGATATTTGTTCCCTGTAACCAAGTTTCTGGCCATGGTGTTTTCAATATTTGTCCAATCGTGCCTCAAACTTATCGCATTGTGTATCCAATTTGGCTAACTATTCCAGTCCCCCTAACACGGGTTCACAGACACTTAAGTACTCTATCTATGCTTCTCGAAAGTACATAATATTCACAATCGATTTGGAGTTGTTGTTCTTAAGAATTACCTCTCAGGATCTAGATGACACTGTTAGGAGCATTTCTAGCCCCATATTACACTGTCGGAAACCTATTCTTTAGTGACTTTGCCTGGCTTAATAGAACACTCAATTATATCATGAATTGTGTGTTTGTGTGTGTGTGTGTGTGTGTGTGTGTGTGTGTGTGTGTGTGTATGTGTATGTGTATGTGTGTGTGTGTGTGTGTGTGTGTGTGTGTGTGTGTGTTACCGTTATTATCACCTTATTGTGTGTTTTCAATTTAGAATTCAAAATGATAGGAAAAAGGGTTATATCACCTGTATTTCTCATTTCCTTGCAGAACCCAAACAATATTTCCAGAAGCGGGAATTCTGCTATACGTTGGAGAATGATGTCTATGTGCGGTTCCAATGTTTCCTGGACCAGAAGGATATGGAGAGTGAGATCAAGAAAAACTGTCCTCACAAGATTGACATTGGTGCTATCTACAATCAAATGTGCGTGCTTTCTGGCCTCTTGTTGCTGATTTTGAATTCCTTGGTCTTGCTGACTGCTAGTTGATAAAAGATTCTCAAGTCCTGCTTTTTGCTCATGTGAGATCATTTATCTTAATACAGAATTGTTGTCCCTTGTCGTGCATGAGTGGAGCTTGTATCCAAAAAAGGAACTGTAAAAAGATGGAATCTTAAGGGAGGAAAGACACACTCAGAAGGAATAAGCGAATGATATTGTTCCATGTACAGTTACCTCTTACTGGTGTCCATATACATTGCATTGATTTGCTTGATTTTTATTTTCATTTGTATGTTATTTTTATTATTTTATTGACAACTTAGAATTTATAATTTATCTATATCTTTATAACTATTATCACCCTAAAGGGGTGTAGCCAGGAGAACGTACACCAGGATTCATGGAGACATTCCTCTCCCCTCTATGTCTTGTCTTTTTGTTAGAGATTATACAGAAGAGGGGCTTCCCAGACCCCTTGCTCCATCCCGTTTATCACCACAGGGATTACAGTGGTAGAATTCTTCTGATCCCCACCACAGGCCTAAGATTTCTATTATATATGCACATATTTACACTTAGATTTATAAACATAGCTTTGTTGTATTAGTCCTTTTGTGAGTAGAATTAAGTTCTCATCACATATAAATCATACAAAAATGTGTACATTCGTTCTATATAACTTGCCATGCTTGACTTTTTTGTTGTGAATTTTCTTTGGAAGAGAATACTGTTTGAATTTAGTGTGATACAAAACTCTCTTTTCTGCTATATTTTTTCATTGTCATGTCGATCTGATATGTTTGATTTATACAAAAATATATAATTTAATTAATTCCTTTTCTCATGTAGGCCAAAGCAAAGAAAGAAAATTTCAAACTTCAATCCAACATCGAAAGAGGTGGTGTTTGATATTGACATGACCGACTATGATGAGGTAAGACACACATGCTTGGATTTTCTAATCTGAAACTCTTGTTGATCATATAAGCATAATTAGCATATTCAATTGTTATGGAAATATTATTGTTTGATGATTCAAGTGACCTTAACAATATGCTAACATGGTCTCCTGTCTCCCCTGTTGCCACATACAGATTCGGACATGTTGCTCTGGAGTACAAATTTGTAAAAAGTGTTGGAAGTTCATGACTATAGCTGTCAAGGTACTAGACTCAGCCCTCAGAGGTAAGTATTGTTTTATTGCTTCAGGTGAATGAAAGGATAAACATATTATGCTACAACCAACAATATGGCCCATAGATACACTATCACTATACAAACATTAAGATAACTTCATTGAAATATCTATATCTGTATACCAGGCTGTTATTCCCTTAAGGATGAGCAGCTGAAATGAGGCGTGCAGACACACACCTATGCATACATTCACATACACTCCTCTCACTTAGTCTTTCAAGCATGCCATGCTTGAATCTTATTTTATTTGATCTTATTTTTTTTCTCTTGTGCATTTTTTTTATTACCAATTATATATACAAGCATGCCATGCTTGAATATATAATTGGAGTAATAAAAAAAATGCACAAGAGAAAAAAAATAAATCACACAACACAACCAAGTGTGACATACTTTTTCTCGTTAATGAAAGTACTAACTCCTTGCAGAGGACTTTGGATATAAGCACATACTATGGGTGTACTCTGGGCGGCGAGGGATCCACTGCTGGGTGTGTGATGCTAGTGCCCGAATGCTCTCCCAGGCGGCACGTTCAGCATTGGCTGAGTACCTGCAGCTGGTGAAGGGTGGGGAGGAGAGCGCCAGGAAAGTTAAACTCCCATCTAAGCTGCATCCTTGTGTCAAGTAAGTTTTAAATCTGCTGCTCTTGGTTGATTGAGAAAATCTTAGTGTCAGTTTCATTTTTATTGTCCTTTACTGTACTTGAGAAAAGCTTAGTATCTGTATACCTGAATAACATCACACTTGAATGGGACAGCCAATATAAGGCATCTACATCGATATGTAGTACATCCATGTGCATTACTTCACATCTGTGCCTCTAGTCCTCTTAAGAAGAAGGGACAGATTCTAACCGTACCACATTGCATGATGCTAAGTCTCTTAGCAATATCAGCAAGCTTAGTGCCTCAGTTTTATTTACATTCTCTAGTGTAGTGTAGGGAAGCATAGTCCTTGCTCTGCATTACTTAAGGAAGTCCTTATAACTTCCTGTCCGTTTGCACCCAATTTATCAAGTCATTGTTTTGCACTATTATGAGTTATCTCACACACCTGCCTTTCACAGCTCTTTGTGTTTTCCTTCCATCTCTCCATGTTTGCATAGCACTGTCCTTAAATATTTAAAATCTTTCACTTCATCCATTCTTTCTCCTAAAAGTATTTCACACCTTCATACTTTTCCTTGCATTCACTTTTAGCTTCCATCTCGTACATACACTATATATAAAATTCATCCATCACTCAGATGTTCTGTCACACTTTGCAAACAACACAGTGTCATCTGCAAACAGGGATGTCACCACCGTCCAATCCATTGCATTCATCTACAGTCTTCCATCTATATTCCCCACTTTAGCTTTCATTCCTCTCATACACCTATCCATGAAAATATTAAATAGCCATGGCAACATCCCACATCCTTGTCTCATTCCTACGCCTATAGGAAAACTCACACTTAGCTTTCTATCCATTCTCAAACATGCACTTACCTCTCTATAGAATGCCTTAATTCCTCCCAGTAATTGCCTTCCAACACCATTAATTTTCAGAATGTTCCAGAGTGCATCCCTATCATATGCTTTTTCTAGGTCCATGAAGGCTGCATACAGTTTTTCACTTCCCTAAATACTCCTCTACCAGGCAGGTGTGTTATAGCATAGGTCCCCAACCACCACGCTGCAGAACATTCCTAACCAGGCCATATGACATGAGTTTAAAAAAAAAAAAAAGTGCATGCAAACTTAATAAACTCAATTTACTTCGCAATAATGTCACGTTGGGGGACCCGTGTTATAGGATTGTTTGCAATGGTTATGGGAGGAAGATATTTTTCCATGGAGGTAAAGAGAGGTTTAAGAACAGTATTCTTCTCCCAACACTGATGTATGGACCAGAGACTTGGACATGAAATAGGGCACAGCATTCAAGAGTACATCCTGTGGAAATGAGTTATCTGAGAAGAGCATGTGGCGTGACAAGATGGGAGGAGAGAGCACTGAAAGCGTTTATAAAAGATGTGGCATGGAGTGTACAAATGAAGTGAAATGGTGTAGTGGAATGGGTGTAAAAATAATGTTGAAGTTATTTTGTCAGAGAAAGAAGAGTGAAGAGTTTGAAGAAAGTATATGTGAGTGAAATTGATGAGCCTAGGAGGAGTGAAAGTCCAGTTGCAAGAGGGAAGGATTGGGTAAAGAAGTAGTACATGTATGAAAGAATTGCTGATAAAGAGGGAAGGATTGAATAAGCAGGAATGGAGTGTGGATAGGGAGAGGTGGAGGCTCTTCTGCCATTGCCATCCCCTTGGCGGACATTCCTGGAGGGAATGAGGTGTCAGAGACTATAGAATATAATAGAATGAGTTATCTGAGAAATACATACTAGCCTCCTTGTTATACTTAATCTGTTTGGTATTTTTTATTGTAACATATAAGATCTAAGGAGTCATAATGCATTCAAAATGAAAATAAAAACAATCCAGGCTCACAGTTTACACCCAACCTCCAGGCGAGCTGAGACTATTGCCAAGAAGTTCTTTAATGAGGTGGTGCTGGAGGATCAGGACATGTTGGGAACCCCTGAGAGGTGGAAGAAGATCCTCAACCTCATTCCAAACAAGGAGCTTCAGGACTCCCTGAATGGACTGATGCAGCAGTGTAATGATTCTACACAGCGCTGGAGCATCATTCAAAGTGAAGTCACCAAGGCCATCAACAAGGTAAGGGAAAGGGTAATCTTGGATACCAGACTGGTAAAGATTCACACACTTCCATGTCCCAATACCTCTAAGTTTTATTATCTATCTATCTGATACCTATTCCTAAGCCAGGCAAGCCCAACCCCCCACTGTGGTCGAGCACCACAATGGGGGGTTGGGCTTGCCTGGCTGACGTTCTAGAGAGCATCTTCATTGATGGATACCGGAACCGAAACCGCGGCGTCGGTCGCCGCGTGTGTTTGTGTTCGGATTGGAGGACAAAAATTTTTCGCCAAGTGTGTTCGGATTGGGAA
Source organism: Cancer borealis (assembly GCA_036785275.1). Lineage (NCBI taxonomy): Eukaryota > Metazoa > Arthropoda > Malacostraca > Decapoda > Cancridae > Cancer > Cancer borealis. The sequence continues at coordinate 5,585 of JAXIVD010000220.1, read as the reverse complement.
GTGTTCGAAAAAAGAGGTACCACTATATATATATATATATATATATATATATATATATATATATATTTATGTATCTCTCTCTCTCTCTCTCTCTCTCTCTCTCTCTCTCTCTCTCTCTCTCTCTCTCTCTCTCTCTCTCTCTCTCTCTCTCGTGTTAATGGCATATGGCCTTTGTTATCTGGTAGTAGATTGTTATTGTTATATCATTTCACACTCTCTTTCTCTCTCTCAAGGGTGACAGAAAGGGTCTGAGGAAGAACCTGTTGACAGAGATCATTCTGCAGTACACTTACCCTCGCCTGGACATCCATGTGACAAAAGGCCTCAACCATCTACTCAAGTCACCGTTCTCTGTCCATCCCAAGACAGGACGGATCTGTGTGTGTTTCAACCCTCACCGAGCCGAGGAGTTTGACCCCATGGATGTGCCCCTTATCAGGTAGGTGCTGCTTATGAGAGTCAATGAATAGCTTTTTTTTTTCAAATGGTACTCACACTAGTACTTGTGAGTGACTTGATGAAGGATGAAAGTCTTACTAAAGAGAAAGGAAGTGGTTATCTGTAAGGTGAAGAATACAGTGATTG
>JAXIVD010000219.1:210000-214172 GCA_036785275.1 Cancer borealis | reverse complement strand
CACCAAATCCGTACAAAGTACGTCCTTGACGCTTCAGGGCATACACGACGTCCATTGCAGTAACAGTCTTGCGCTTAGCGTGCTCTGTGTAGGTGACAGCATCCCTGATAACGTTCTCCAGGAACACCTTAAGCACACCACGCGTCTCTTCATAGATCAAGCCAGAGATACGCTTCACGCCGCCGCGACGAGCCAGACGACGAATAGCTGGTTTGGTGATGCCCTGGATGTTATCACGTAAAACCTTTCGGTGACGCTTAGCGCCTCCTTTCCCAAGACCCTTGCCTCCCTTGCCGCGGCCAGTCATGCTGCTAGTGTGTGTGGAGCGAAGCGATGCGCACTAGAGACTGAATACATTTTTCAAGCTATCCGCGTTTATATAGGCCGGCAGCGTTCGAGCTTGTAGTAGGTTATATTGATATATATACCCACCACAGGAGACTGCGTGAAAGCCTCCGATGCAACAGGAACCTCCTCCAGGCCGCCCTAGTCGAAAATAGAATCAGCGTCTGCCTTCTTCAAGAGACCCGCACAACGGAGAGCTCGCAAGTTAACTTCACCGGGTACAACGCGTACCACCTGCCAAGCCGCAGGAACTCTGTGGGGAACGGTTGCCTAATTTTGGTTAAGAGCTCCGTTCCCCACACTGCGATCGAGCAGCCAGTGCAGTGCGGTGAAGGTGTCGAAGCCCAAGCTGTCAAACTGCATCTAGATGGGACTGAGCTTCTTGTATACAATGTATACAGAAGCCAAAGAGCTGAGCTCGACCTCACTCAACTTCTTTGCATGGCCGAAGTAGAAAACGTCTTCATAGGTGGGGATTTCAACGCCCACCATGAAATCCTCGGCTCAAGGTCTACAGCCAACGCCACAGGTCGACATCTAGCAGGCCTTCTCGGGGAACTAGATGGTGTTAAGCTACTTAACACAGAAGAACCGACCCATTTACAAGGCAACACTCTAGACCTCACGTTCGCCTCTGCCACTCTATCTGACAGAGCTGTCTGGTCGCTACACCCGACGCTTACAAGCGATCACTTTGCCTCCCTGACCACGCTGGACATTCTGCTTCCGCGTCTCGAAAACAAAGCACCCAAGTGGTGCTTCAAAAAAGCCAACTGGCCCACCTTTCGTCAAGAAATGGCGGGCTGGTGGCGACATTACACTCCGCCAGACAACCTTGACGAATTTGACAAGGAATTCTCGCACGCTCTAACCAACGCAGCTAATGCTGCAATTCCAAGGACTCGCAACCAAAGACCACCGACCAAAAATTGGTGGTTCTATGGCCCTCGCGTCAGGGAGGCGAACCATCTAATTAACAGACTTCGCAAGTACTTCCGCAGGGACCGCTCGGACGTCAACCTCCAACTTCTCAAGGAAGCAGTTGCTGACGCCCGGGAGATTGCCAGGGAGGAGAAAGAGGCAAAGTGGCTTGAGTGGTGTGAAGGGTTTGACCAACACACGTCGCTCAAACAACTCTGGACCTGCCTACGACGAGCCACGGGAGGAAAACCCCCACGGCCTGCCGCGCACCCCAACGCAAAAGAGGAAGCGGAGCGACTGGTACACGCGTTTGTAGACCGCGCGAACTGCAAACAGCTCCCGCAAGACATCCAAAGAAGACAGAAGCAGCTCCTACCAGCAAGAAAGGAGCAAATTTCCAGGGCATCACAGCAAGAGGACGACAGCGACCATCTTTTCACTCACGCTGAGCTAATGAGGGCAGAAAAGAGAGGAAAGGACACCTCGCCAGGTGAGGATGGTGCCACCTACACCATGCTCAGACGCATGGGACCTGCTGGCAAGAGTGCCTTCCTCTCTCTCCTCAATGCCTCATGGATAGAAGGACGTCTCCCCAGCAGATGGAAAACTGCTATCATCCACCCGATCCCGAAGCCAAAGGACCCTGGCAAAATGCGACCAATTTCACTCCTGAGCTGCACCGCCAAGACAGCCGAAAGGATGGTCCTGAACCGCCTCAAGTGGAAGCTCGGCGCCCCCCACCAGAACGTCAGCGGTTTCACGGAAAGAAGGAGCACTACGGACAGCATCGCCTCACTACTTGCAACGATCAACAACCAACCTGCAGTAGTTGTCTTTCTAGACTTGGAAAAAGCCTTCGAACTGGCCTCACCCTCCGCTATTGCCGACGCACTCGCTGCAAGAGGGGTCAAAGGACGGCTACTCAGGTGGACTTATGACTACCTGAGCTACCGTACAGCAAGGGTGAGGTTTCAGGGACAAAACTCAAGTCTTCAGGTGTTTGAGAATGGGACGCCACAGGGTGGAGTCTTAAGCCCAACCCTCTTCAACGTCCTCATGGAAGCCCTGGTAAGGCTACCGACACACCGCAATGTCACTCTGTTCAGCTATGCAGATGACTTAGCCCTTATAGCGACAGGCAAAGGCAACAGAGTTGCCAGAACGCAAGCTGCCCTCGACACCGTCACAGCGGCCTGCAAAGAACTTGGGCTTAAGGTCTCAGCTGAGAAATCGAAGGCAATGGCGGTGATGGCTCCCACCCCAAATGAGGATCTCTCCATACAAGGTGTGCGGCTCCAATGGACCGTAGCATACCAATATCTAGGTATCTGGATAGACCAAAGGTTGACATTTAGAAAAGAAGTCACCTATCTCAGAGAGAGAACGAAGCTCAGACTCAATGTCATGCGAGCCATGACAACCACTCGAGCTGGAGCAACATACAAAGTGCTACGGATGCTCTACGTACAGAGCATCAGATCCCTGGTGGATTACGCTGCGGTAGCACTTACCACGGTTGCAGAGACCAACATGAAGTCTCTTGAGACCATCCAGAATGACGCCATGAGACAAGTTCACGGCGCACCCCGCTGGACTAAACTGGAAGCGCTGCGAGCTGAGACCAGACTCCCAGCGCTAAGGCTAAGGATAGAGCAACTAGCGGCAACGCTAGTTGCCAGAACTATCAACAGCCCCACCTGCACTCCCGCGCGGCAGCACTTCACCACAGCTCTTCAACAGGACAGCAGGGTCTTCACAGAGAAGACGTGGCTGCGAGCCATCGCTAATGCGACCGAGCATTCTCTGCCTGACTTGGACCTTGTGAAGAGAGGAAAGGACACCAGGACAAGCAACTACACGGACCCTCCTCCTTGGGCACCGGCAGTGGCCCAGTTCTACATCCTACCACTGCCCTCCAGTAAGGCGAAGTGCACACAAGAGTTCCTGTTCACCAGAGCTCAGGAGACAATCGCCAACACAAGTACAGCCGGAGCGCGAGTGTACTACACGGACGGATCAGTGGACCAGGACACTGGTAAGTCAGCCGCTGCCTTCGTTTGCGGCGAAGAAAAATTCAGTTTCAGAACAACTGATCGCTGTTCCACACTGCAAACGGAACTAGTAGCAATTTCAACAGCTCTAGTTCACGCGAAACACCACACTGACACTGACATTACACTATACACAGATTCAATGTCGGCTCTACAAACGATTAGAAACGCCTCTCCCAGGGACAACATTAGGCTAGTGACGCTGATACTGCAACAGCTAACACAGCTGAAAGACGCTGGTAAAACAGCGACGCTAGCCTGGATACCCAGTCACGTGGGTATCCCAGGCAATGAGGCCGCTGACTCTGAAGCCAAAAAAGCGCTTAGTCAAGCCCAGGTCAGGATTAATGTTTTGTCAAGTCTCCAACAGATAAAAGGGATGGCCAGAAAGACGACCGCGGAAAGGGCACGAGAGCTGTGGAGGAAGGCAGAGACGACCTCCGCCACCCTTTCCTGGTACGCGCTTGCCACAGACCGCGAGCAGTTAACACTGCCCCCTACTGTGACAAGAAAAGACAGAGTAAGTGTAACCCGACTTCGCCTAGGTTATCCCACAGTTCGTTCACTCGGACAAGATTACGAAGGAGAGCTCTGCAGCTACTGTGACGACTTCGTAGCTGAGCCCCTCGTCCACTACCTTCTCGACTGCGAAGCAACGACCCAGCTCCGGATCCTAGCAGCCAGACGTGGCTACACGGAAAGCGGGAACAGGCGAGCCTCCGCAGCAAAACTGGTAAGGTACGTGACCGACGATATAGAAAAGTTGTTAGACATACTCCGACGAGTTGTCCCCCCGCGTTAGATTACACAACAGATAGACACAGATTGCCAACCGTGGCCCGATAGACACAAACA
>JAXIVD010000219.1:197500-205000 GCA_036785275.1 Cancer borealis | reverse complement strand
CCACTCTCCAAATAACCAATGAAAATAAAATAAAAATATTCCTAAAATATAGTCGTAATAGAACATTTATTGAAAGCAACTGAAAGCTCCTTTCAAGTTGTGTGGAAAAAAATATTGACGCATTTTTTTTGCTTTTGGGGGAGGACGGCAGGAAAGAAACTATCTCGCTGACCTTGAAACTTCCACGGGCTCTACGAGGCCTGCCTTGGCATACAAGTCACTCTTTTTAACACCCGCTAATACCAGGCTACCAAACAATATTATGGCAAACTCGGGTGGGAAAAAAAAAATCATCATTTTTCTTCCAATGACATAACTTTTTTTTTTTTTTATTCTCTCTCTCTCTCTCTCTCTCTCTCTCTCTCTCTCTCTCTCTCTCTCTCTCTCTCTCTCTCTCTCTCTCTCTCACACGACGAAGCGAGTGAGTGAGAGTGAGTTGTAAAATGGTGGGAAGACGGGCGGTCGGGCGGGCGGGTGGGTGGCTGGCTGGCTGGCCGGCCGGCCGGCCGGGGCAGCAGCAGGAGCTTCTTGCTTAGTTCTGACCAATCACAAGCCTGGGTTTCAGCTCACGGGGTAGGGAGAATCTGTATATATAGTCCCAAACCTGAAAATGCGCGTCACACTACTCCTCCTCCTCTGTTCGTCCGTCGTCGCTATGGCTCGTACAAAGCAGACAGCTCGCAAGTCCACCGGTGGGAAGGCGCCTCGTAAGCAACTTGCTACGAAGGCCGCTCGTAAATCCGCGCCTGCCACCGGAGGTGTCAAGAAGCCTCACCGTTACAGGCCGGGGACTGTGGCTCTCCGTGAAATCCGCCGTTACCAGAAGAGCACTGAGCTGCTCATCAGGAAGTTGCCCTTCCAACGTTTGGTACGCGAGATTGCTCAGGATTTCAAGACTGATCTCCGTTTCCAGTCCTCTGCTGTCATGGCTCTGCAGGAGGCCTCCGAGGCTTACCTTGTGGGTCTATTTGAGGACACAAACCTTTGCGCTATCCACGCCAAGCGCGTCACTATCATGCCAAAGGACATCCAGCTTGCCCGCCGCATCCGAGGCGAGCGTGCCTAAGCAAGCAGTTAGTTAGTTAGTTAGTTGACTGACTGATTCGCGTTGATATCAACATCAAGATATCTTCTGTCTATCTAGCTAGGCCCTTTTCAGGGCCAAAGTATGGTCACAAAAGAGAGTTGTTGTTGGTTAATGTTATTGATATTCTTCTATTAAAAAATAAATAAATGAATAAAAATAAATCAATAAATAAAAAATACCTCTTGTATTTAGTCACGGAGTTAATAATAATAATAATAATAATAACTTGTGCATGCATGTAGTGAACACATATCCTTTAAACTGGACATTTTCGTCACTTGCGTAAAATATAGTCACCAACATCAATAAAAAAATAAAAGTTGTTGGATATTGTTCCTATTATTCTTGAATTCATTTTGAAGTACTGTGCTGTATGTATGTAGGTAACTTGTGTATATGTAGGAGACACATATTACTTGACCTTGAAATTTCCGTCCTCGCGAGATAAAATATAATAATAATAGAAAGAGAGAGAGAGAGAGAGAGAGAGAGAGAGAGAGAGAGAGAGAGAGAGAGAGAGAGAGAGAGAGAGAGAGAGAGAGAGAGAGAGAGAGAGAGAGAGAGAGAGAGAGAGAAAAAAAAAAAGCGAGAAGACCCACACACACAAAGTAAATTAGTCCAAACAGTCTCTCTTTTGCTAACAAATTGTGGCTCCAACGGAGCCGAGTATTGGTAGACGTCATCCAGTCCAGTCCAAGCAAGCATATAGCAGGCTGCTGCTGCTGCTGCTTACTTGGAAGAGGTGTATTTGGTGACAGCCTTTGTGCCTTCAGACACTGCGTGTTTTGCCAGTTCACCGGGAAGCAAGAGACGAACGGCAGTCTGGATTTCCCTGCTGGTGATGGTGGAACGCTTGTTGTAGTGTGCCAAACGAGAAGCTTCGGCGGCGATGCGTTCAAAGATGTCGTTCACGAAAGAATTCATGATAGACATGGCCTTGGAAGACACGCCGGTGTCAGGGTGAACCTGCTTCAGCACCTTGTAGATGTAGATGGAGTAGCTCTCCTTCCTCCTGCGCTTCTTCTTCTTGTCTCCCTTGGCAATGGCCTTCTGGGCCTTGCCAGCTTTCTTGGCAGCTTTTCCTGATGCTTTGGGAGGCATGATGGTTTCGTATTCACTGTGGGAATAAATTTTGTCCTGTCCGCAGTTGAAAATTTCTTATATGCGACAAACTTACTCAGGATCACGATCAGATGCCATGAGACGCGCGCTGATTGGTCCAGCGGGGAGCTCGGTTTTCTTCCCTGATCTGGCTGCCAGTATAAATATTGAAAATGGGAGAAATTTTGGCGTCATTCAACTTGTAGATCGTGTAGCCTGCGCTGCTGCTACGCGTCACCCCCAGCAAACTATTACTACTACTACTACTACTACATTACCACCATGTCTGGACGTGGCAAGGGTGGAAAAGTGAAGGGAAAATCAAAGTCCCGCTCCAGTCGGGCTGGACTTCAGTTCCCCGTCGGCAGGATTCACCGTCTTCTGAGGAAGGGTAACTACGCTGAGCGCGTAGGCGCTGGAGCTCCAGTTTACCTTGCAGCAGTTATGGAATACCTAGCTGCTGAGGTCCTTGAGCTTGCCGGCAATGCTGCCCGTGACAACAAGAAAACTCGCATTATCCCGCGTCACCTTCAGCTGGCTATCCGCAACGACGAGGAACTGAACAAGCTCCTCTCGGGCGTGACCATTGCACAGGGCGGTGTGCTGCCCAACATCCAAGCAGTGCTCCTTCCCAAGAAGACTGAGAAGAAATAATCAAAGAACGAGGAGAAATAAAAGGAATCTCCACCATTCCTTTGACACACTACTACTATTATCCGGCTCCTATTCGGAGCCACATATTATAAATCTTGAGAGTTGGACGGACCAGGATTAGGATATAAATGATATGATTAGGTGATAGCAACATTATTCATAATAGTAATGATAATAAAAATACTACCTACGTATAACGCATAACAAACCGGTATTTTAGTGTTGAAGGGAAGCTGTGAATCTATTACCTAGTGGTTCATTTATCATTTTATTTGCTTATATATATATATATATATATATATATATATATATATATATATATATATATATATATATATATATATATATATATATAAATATTTAAATTTATTTACTTATTCATTGTTTCCTCATTAATGATTAACATAGCTGAAACTTATTTTAGATCATTTCTTCTACAACTTGATGTTATTTTCTCGATTCCATGAGTAAGACAAAAAAAAATAATATCATTTAAAAAATATTACTTGATAGTGATAAAGCAATATGTTATATATATATATATATATATATATATATATATATATATATATATATATATATATATATATATATATATATATATATATATAAGAAATGAATGACCAACATACTCTTTATGCAAAAGATTGTGGACCTAGAAGGTCCGGGATATATGTGTTGTTGACGGTAATAAACGGCTTTGCAATGCAATCCTTAACCACCAAATCCGTACAAAGTACGTCCTTGACGCTTCAGGGCATACACGACGTCCATTGCAGTAACAGTCTTGCGCTTAGCGTGCTCTGTGTAGGTGACAGCATCCCTGATAACGTTCTCCAGGAACACCTTAAGCACACCACGCGTCTCTTCATAGATCAAGCCAGAGATACGCTTCACGCCGCCGCGACGAGCCAGACGACGAATAGCTGGTTTGGTGATGCCCTGGATGTTATCACGTAAAACCTTTCGGTGACGCTTAGCGCCTCCTTTCCCAAGACCCTTGCCTCCCTTGCCGCGGCCAGTCATGCTGCTAGTGTGTGTGGAGCGAAGCGATGCGCACTAGAGACTGAATACATTTTTCAAGCTATCCGCGTTTATATAGGCCGGCAGCGTTCGAGCTTGTAGTAGGTTATATTGATATATATACCCACCACAGGAGACTGCGTGAAAGCCTCCGATGCAACAGGAACCTCCTCCAGGCCGCCCTAGTCGAAAATAGAATCAGCGTCTGCCTTCTTCAAGAGACCCGCACAACGGAGAGCTCGCAAGTTAACTTCACCGGGTACAACGCGTACCACCTGCCAAGCCGCAGGAACTCTGTGGGGAACGGTTGCCTAATTTTGGTTAAGAGCTCCGTTCCCCACACTGCGATCGAGCAGCCAGTGCAGTGCGGTGAAGGTGTCGAAGCCCAAGCTGTCAAACTGCATCTAGATGGGACTGAGCTTCTTGTATACAATGTATACAGAAGCCAAAGAGCTGAGCTCGACCTCACTCAACTTCTTTGCATGGCCGAAGTAGAAAACGTCTTCATAGGTGGGGATTTCAACGCCCACCATGAAATCCTCGGCTCAAGGTCTACAGCCAACGCCACAGGTCGACATCTAGCAGGCCTTCTCGGGGAACTAGATGGTGTTAAGCTACTTAACACAGAAGAACCGACCCATTTACAAGGCAACACTCTAGACCTCACGTTCGCCTCTGCCACTCTATCTGACAGAGCTGTCTGGTCGCTACACCCGACGCTTACAAGCGATCACTTTGCCTCCCTGACCACGCTGGACATTCTGCTTCCGCGTCTCGAAAACAAAGCACCCAAGTGGTGCTTCAAAAAAGCCAACTGGCCCACCTTTCGTCAAGAAATGGCGGGCTGGTGGCGACATTACACTCCGCCAGACAACCTTGACGAATTTGACAAGGAATTCTCGCACGCTCTAACCAACGCAGCTAATGCTGCAATTCCAAGGACTCGCAACCAAAGACCACCGACCAAAAATTGGTGGTTCTATGGCCCTCGCGTCAGGGAGGCGAACCATCTAATTAACAGACTTCGCAAGTACTTCCGCAGGGACCGCTCGGACGTCAACCTCCAACTTCTCAAGGAAGCAGTTGCTGACGCCCGGGAGATTGCCAGGGAGGAGAAAGAGGCAAAGTGGCTTGAGTGGTGTGAAGGGTTTGACCAACACACGTCGCTCAAACAACTCTGGACCTGCCTACGACGAGCCACGGGAGGAAAACCCCCACGGCCTGCCGCGCACCCCAACGCAAAAGAGGAAGCGGAGCGACTGGTACACGCGTTTGTAGACCGCGCGAACTGCAAACAGCTCCCGCAAGACATCCAAAGAAGACAGAAGCAGCTCCTACCAGCAAGAAAGGAGCAAATTTCCAGGGCATCACAGCAAGAGGACGACAGCGACCATCTTTTCACTCACGCTGAGCTAATGAGGGCAGAAAAGAGAGGAAAGGACACCTCGCCAGGTGAGGATGGTGCCACCTACACCATGCTCAGACGCATGGGACCTGCTGGCAAGAGTGCCTTCCTCTCTCTCCTCAATGCCTCATGGATAGAAGGACGTCTCCCCAGCAGATGGAAAACTGCTATCATCCACCCGATCCCGAAGCCAAAGGACCCTGGCAAAATGCGACCAATTTCACTCCTGAGCTGCACCGCCAAGACAGCCGAAAGGATGGTCCTGAACCGCCTCAAGTGGAAGCTCGGCGCCCCCCACCAGAACGTCAGCGGTTTCACGGAAAGAAGGAGCACTACGGACAGCATCGCCTCACTACTTGCAACGATCAACAACCAACCTGCAGTAGTTGTCTTTCTAGACTTGGAAAAAGCCTTCGAACTGGCCTCACCCTCCGCTATTGCCGACGCACTCGCTGCAAGAGGGGTCAAAGGACGGCTACTCAGGTGGACTTATGACTACCTGAGCTACCGTACAGCAAGGGTGAGGTTTCAGGGACAAAACTCAAGTCTTCAGGTGTTTGAGAATGGGACGCCACAGGGTGGAGTCTTAAGCCCAACCCTCTTCAACGTCCTCATGGAAGCCCTGGTAAGGCTACCGACACACCGCAATGTCACTCTGTTCAGCTATGCAGATGACTTAGCCCTTATAGCGACAGGCAAAGGCAACAGAGTTGCCAGAACGCAAGCTGCCCTCGACACCGTCACAGCGGCCTGCAAAGAACTTGGGCTTAAGGTCTCAGCTGAGAAATCGAAGGCAATGGCGGTGATGGCTCCCACCCCAAATGAGGATCTCTCCATACAAGGTGTGCGGCTCCAATGGACCGTAGCATACCAATATCTAGGTATCTGGATAGACCAAAGGTTGACATTTAGAAAAGAAGTCACCTATCTCAGAGAGAGAACGAAGCTCAGACTCAATGTCATGCGAGCCATGACAACCACTCGAGCTGGAGCAACATACAAAGTGCTACGGATGCTCTACGTACAGAGCATCAGATCCCTGGTGGATTACGCTGCGGTAGCACTTACCACGGTTGCAGAGACCAACATGAAGTCTCTTGAGACCATCCAGAATGACGCCATGAGACAAGTTCACGGCGCACCCCGCTGGACTAAACTGGAAGCGCTGCGAGCTGAGACCAGACTCCCAGCGCTAAGGCTAAGGATAGAGCAACTAGCGGCAACGCTAGTTGCCAGAACTATCAACAGCCCCACCTGCACTCCCGCGCGGCAGCACTTCACCACAGCTCTTCAACAGGACAGCAGGGTCTTCACAGAGAAGACGTGGCTGCGAGCCATCGCTAATGCGACCGAGCATTCTCTGCCTGACTTGGACCTTGTGAAGAGAGGAAAGGACACCAGGACAAGCAACTACACGGACCCTCCTCCTTGGGCACCGGCAGTGGCCCAGTTCTACATCCTACCACTGCCCTCCAGTAAGGCGAAGTGCACACAAGAGTTCCTGTTCACCAGAGCTCAGGAGACAATCGCCAACACAAGTACAGCCGGAGCGCGAGTGTACTACACGGACGGATCAGTGGACCAGGACACTGGTAAGTCAGCCGCTGCCTTCGTTTGCGGCGAAGAAAAATTCAGTTTCAGAACAACTGATCGCTGTTCCACACTGCAAACGGAACTAGTAGCAATTTCAACAGCTCTAGTTCACGCGAAACACCACACTGACACTGACATTACACTATACACAGATTCAATGTCGGCTCTACAAACGATTAGAAACGCCTCTCCCAGGGACAACATTAGGCTAGTGACGCTGATACTGCAACAGCTAACACAGCTGAAAGACGCTGGTAAAACAGCGACGCTAGCCTGGATACCCAGTCACGTGGGTATCCCAGGCAATGAGGCCGCTGACTCTGAAGCCAAAAAAGCGCTTAGTCAAGCCCAGGTCAGGATTAATGTTTTGTCAAGTCTCCAACAGATAAAAGGGATGGCCAGAAAGACGACCGCGGAAAGGGCACGAGAGCTGTGGAGGAAGGCAGAGACGACCTCCGCCACCCTTTCCTGGTACGCGCTTGCCACAGACCGCGAGCAGTTAACACTGCCCCCTACTGTGACAAGAAAAGACAGAGTAAGTGTAACCCGACTTCGCCTAGGTTATCCCACAGTTCGTTCACTCGGACAAGATTACGAAGGAGAGCTCTGCAGCTACTGTGACGACTTCGTAGCTGAG
>JAXIVD010000219.1:190000-192500 GCA_036785275.1 Cancer borealis | reverse complement strand
ATTTAGGAACATTGATGTTTCAAAACCCGGCTTTGATAGATCATAAAATGTTCATCATCAACAAGGTGTATATATATATATATATATATATATATATATATATATATATATATATATATATATATATATATATATATATATATATATATATATATATATATATAAGTATGTAAAACAGACTTTCCTTTCGGGTTACAGAAAATTAAACCACTCTCCAAATAACCAATGAAAATAAAATAAAAATATTCCTAAAATATAGTCGTAATAGAACATTTATTGAAAGCAACTGAAAGCTCCTTTCAAGTTGTGTGGAAAAAAATATTGACGCATTTTTTTTGCTTTTGGGGGAGGACGGCAGGAAAGAAACTATCTCGCTGACCTTGAAACTTCCACGGGCTCTACGAGGCCTGCCTTGGCATACAAGTCACTCTTTTTAACACCCGCTAATACCAGGCTACCAAACAATATTATGGCAAACTCGGGTGGGAAAAAAAAAATCATCATTTTTCTTCCAATGACATAACTTTTTTTTTTTTTTATTCTCTCTCTCTCTCTCTCTCTCTCTCTCTCTCTCTCTCTCTCTCTCTCTCTCTCTCTCTCTCTCTCTCTCTCTCACACGACGAAGCGAGTGAGTGAGAGTGAGTTGTAAAATGGTGGGAAGACGGGCGGTCGGGCGGGCGGGTGGGTGGCTGGCTGGCTGGCCGGCCGGCCGGCCGGGGCAGCAGCAGGAGCTTCTTGCTTAGTTCTGACCAATCACAAGCCTGGGTTTCAGCTCACGGGGTAGGGAGAATCTGTATATATAGTCCCAAACCTGAAAATGCGCGTCACACTACTCCTCCTCCTCTGTTCGTCCGTCGTCGCTATGGCTCGTACAAAGCAGACAGCTCGCAAGTCCACCGGTGGGAAGGCGCCTCGTAAGCAACTTGCTACGAAGGCCGCTCGTAAATCCGCGCCTGCCACCGGAGGTGTCAAGAAGCCTCACCGTTACAGGCCGGGGACTGTGGCTCTCCGTGAAATCCGCCGTTACCAGAAGAGCACTGAGCTGCTCATCAGGAAGTTGCCCTTCCAACGTTTGGTACGCGAGATTGCTCAGGATTTCAAGACTGATCTCCGTTTCCAGTCCTCTGCTGTCATGGCTCTGCAGGAGGCCTCCGAGGCTTACCTTGTGGGTCTATTTGAGGACACAAACCTTTGCGCTATCCACGCCAAGCGCGTCACTATCATGCCAAAGGACATCCAGCTTGCCCGCCGCATCCGAGGCGAGCGTGCCTAAGCAAGCAGTTAGTTAGTTAGTTAGTTGACTGACTGATTCGCGTTGATATCAACATCAAGATATCTTCTGTCTATCTAGCTAGGCCCTTTTCAGGGCCAAAGTATGGTCACAAAAGAGAGTTGTTGTTGGTTAATGTTATTGATATTCTTCTATTAAAAAATAAATAAATGAATAAAAATAAATCAATAAATAAAAAATACCTCTTGTATTTAGTCACGGAGTTAATAATAATAATAATAATAATAACTTGTGCATGCATGTAGTGAACACATATCCTTTAAACTGGACATTTTCGTCACTTGCGTAAAATATAGTCACCAACATCAATAAAAAAATAAAAGTTGTTGGATATTGTTCCTATTATTCTTGAATTCATTTTGAAGTACTGTGCTGTATGTATGTAGGTAACTTGTGTATATGTAGGAGACACATATTACTTGACCTTGAAATTTCCGTCCTCGCGAGATAAAATATAATAATAATAGAAAGGAGAAAGAGAGAGAGAGAGAGAGAGAGAGAGAGAGAGAGAGAGAGAGAGAGAGAGAGAGAGAGAGAGAGAGAGAGAGAGAGAGAGAGAGAGAGAGAGAGAGAAAAAAAAAAAGCGAGAAGACCCACACACACAAAGTAAATTAGTCCAAACAGTCTCTCTTTTGCTAACAAATTGTGGCTCCAACGGAGCCGAGTATTGGTAGACGTCATCCAGTCCAGTCCAAGCAAGCATATAGCAGGCTGCTGCTGCTGCTGCTTACTTGGAAGAGGTGTATTTGGTGACAGCCTTTGTGCCTTCAGACACTGCGTGTTTTGCCAGTTCACCGGGAAGCAAGAGACGAACGGCAGTCTGGATTTCCCTGCTGGTGATGGTGGAACGCTTGTTGTAGTGTGCCAAACGAGAAGCTTCGGCGGCGATGCGTTCAAAGATGTCGTTCACGAAAGAATTCATGATAGACATGGCCTTGGAAGACACGCCGGTGTCAGGGTGAACCTGCTTCAGCACCTTGTAGATGTAGATGGAGTAGCTCTCCTTCCTCCTGCGCGCGCTTCTTCTTCTTGTCTCCCTTGGCAATGGCCTTCTGGGCCTTGCCAGCTTTCTTGGCAGCTTTTCCTGATGCTTTGGGAGGCATGATGGTTTCGTATTCACTGTGGGAATAAATTTTGTCCTGTCCGCAGTTGAAAATTTCTTATATGCGACAAACTTACTCAGGATCACGATCAGATGCCATGAGACGC
>JAXIVD010000219.1:175000-185000 GCA_036785275.1 Cancer borealis | reverse complement strand
TTTCTTCCAATGACATAACTTTTTTTTTTTTTTATTTCTCTCTCTCTCTCTCTCTCTCTCTCTCTCTCTCTCTCTCTCTCTCTCTCTCTCTCTCTCTCTCTCTCTCACACGACGAAGCGAGTGAGTGAGAGTGAGTTGTAAAATGGTGGGAAGACGGGCGGTCGGGCGGGCGGGTGGGTGGGTGGCTGGCTGGCCGGCCGGCCGGCCGGGGCAGCAGCAGGAGCTTCTTGCTTAGTTCTGACCAATCACAAGCCTGGGTTTCAGCTCACGGGGTAGGGAGAATCTGTATATATAGTCCCAAACCTGAAAATGCGCGTCACACTACTCCTCCTCCTCTGTTCGTCCGTCGTCGCTATGGCTCGTACAAAGCAGACAGCTCGCAAGTCCACCGGTGGGAAGGCGCCTCGTAAGCAACTTGCTACGAAGGCCGCTCGTAAATCCGCGCCTGCCACCGGAGGTGTCAAGAAGCCTCACCGTTACAGGCCGGGGACTGTGGCTCTCCGTGAAATCCGCCGTTACCAGAAGAGCACTGAGCTGCTCATCAGGAAGTTGCCCTTCCAACGTTTGGTACGCGAGATTGCTCAGGATTTCAAGACTGATCTCCGTTTCCAGTCCTCTGCTGTCATGGCTCTGCAGGAGGCCTCCGAGGCTTACCTTGTGGGTCTATTTGAGGACACAAACCTTTGCGCTATCCACGCCAAGCGCGTCACTATCATGCCAAAGGACATCCAGCTTGCCCGCCGCATCCGAGGCGAGCGTGCCTAAGCAAGCAGTTAGTTAGTTAGTTAGTTGACTGACTGATTCGCGTTGATATCAACATCAAGATATCTTCTGTCTATCTAGCTAGGCCCTTTTCAGGGCCAAAGTATGGTCACAAAAGAGAGTTGTTGTTGGTTAATGTTATTGATATTCTTCTATTAAAAAATAAATAAATGAATAAAAATAAATCAATAAATAAAAAATACCTCTTGTATTTAGTCACGGAGTTAATAATAATAATAATAATAATAACTTGTGCATGCATGTAGTGAACACATATCCTTTAAACTGGACATTTTCGTCACTTGCGTAAAATATAGTCACCAACATCAATAAAAAAATAAAAGTTGTTGGATATTGTTCCTATTATTCTTGAATTCATTTTGAAGTACTGTGCTGTATGTATGTAGGTAACTTGTGTATATGTAGGAGACACATATTACTTGACCTTGAAATTTCCGTCCTCGCGAGATAAAATATAATAATAATAGAAAGGAGAAAGAGAGAGAGAGAGAGAGAGAGAGAGAGAGAGAGAGAGAGAGAGAGAGAGAGAGAGAGAGAGAGAGAGAGAGAGAGAGAGAGAGAGAGAGAGAGAGAGAAAAAAAAAAAGCGAGAAGACCCACACACACAAAGTAAATTAGTCCAAACAGTCTCTCTTTTGCTAACAAATTGTGGCTCCAACGGAGCCGAGTATTGGTAGACGTCATCCAGTCCAGTCCAAGCAAGCATATAGCAGGCTGCTGCTGCTGCTGCTTACTTGGAAGAGGTGTATTTGGTGACAGCCTTTGTGCCTTCAGACACTGCGTGTTTTGCCAGTTCACCGGGAAGCAAGAGACGAACGGCAGTCTGGATTTCCCTGCTGGTGATGGTGGTAGTGTGCCAAACGAGAAGCTTCGGCGGCGATGCGTTCAAAGATGTCGTTCACGAAAGAATTCATGATAGACATGGCCTTGGAAGACACGCCGGTGTCAGGCCGGTGTCAGGGTGAACCTGCTTCAGCACCTTGTAGATGTAGATGGAGTAGCTCTCCTTCCTCCTGCGCTTCTTCTTCTTGTCTCCCTTGGCAATGGCCTTCTGGGCCTTGCCAGCTTTCTTGGCAGCTTTTCCTGATGCTTTGGGAGGCATGATGGTTTCGTATTCACTGTGGGAATAAATTTTGTCCTGTCCGCAGTTGAAAATTTCTTATATGCGACAAACTTACTCAGGATCACGATCAGATGCCATGAGACGCGCGCTGATTGGTCCAGCGGGGAGCTCGGTTTTCTTCCCTGATCTGGCTGCCAGTATAAATATTGAAAATGGGAGAAATTTTGGCGTCATTCAACTTGTAGATCGTGTAGCCTGCGCTGCTGCTACGCGTCACCCCCAGCAAACTATTACTACTACTACTACTACTACATTACCACCATGTCTGGACGTGGCAAGGGTGGAAAAGTGAAGGGAAAATCAAAGTCCCGCTCCAGTCGGGCTGGACTTCAGTTCCCCGTCGGCAGGATTCACCGTCTTCTGAGGAAGGGTAACTACGCTGAGCGCGTAGGCGCTGGAGCTCCAGTTTACCTTGCAGCAGTTATGGAATACCTAGCTGCTGAGGTCCTTGAGCTTGCCGGCAATGCTGCCCGTGACAACAAGAAAACTCGCATTATCCCGCGTCACCTTCAGCTGGCTATCCGCAACGACGAGGAACTGAACAAGCTCCTCTCGGGCGTGACCATTGCACAGGGCGGTGTGCTGCCCAACATCCAAGCAGTGCTCCTTCCCAAGAAGACTGAGAAGAAATAATCAAAGAACGAGGAGAAATAAAAGGAATCTCCACCATTCCTTTGACACACTACTACTATTATCCGGCTCCTATTCGGAGCCACATATTATAAATCTTGAGAGTTGGACGGACCAGGATTAGGATATAAATGATATGATTAGGTGATAGCAACATTATTCATAATAGTAATGATAATAAAAATACTACCTACGTATAACGCATAACAAACCGGTATTTTAGTGTTGAAGGGAAGCTGTGAATCTATTACCTAGTGGTTCATTTATCATTTTATTTGCTTATATATATATATATATATATATATATATATATATATATATATATATATATATATATATATATATATATATAATATTTAAATTTATTTACTTATTCATTGTTTCCTCATTAATGATTAACATAGCTGAAACTTATTTTAGATCATTTCTTCTACAACTTGATGTTATTTTCTCGATTCCATGAGTAAGACAAAAAAAAATAATATCATTTAAAAAATATTACTTGATAGTGATAAAGCAATATGTTTATATATATATATATATATATATATATATATATATATATATATATATATATATATATATATATATATATATATATATATAAGAAATGAATGACCAACATACTCTTTATGCAAAAGATTGTGGACCTAGAAGGTCCGGGATATATGTGTTGTTGACGGTAATAAACGGCTTTGCAATGCAATCCTTAACCACCAAATCCGTACAAAGTACGTCCTTGACGCTTCAGGGCATACACGACGTCCATTGCAGTAACAGTCTTGCGCTTAGCGTGCTCTGTGTAGGTGACAGCATCCCTGATAACGTTCTCCAGGAACACCTTAAGCACACCACGCGTCTCTTCATAGATCAAGCCAGAGATACGCTTCACGCCGCCGCGACGAGCCAGACGACGAATAGCTGGTTTGGTGATGCCCTGGATGTTATCACGTAAAACCTTTCGGTGACGCTTAGCGCCTCCTTTCCCAAGACCCTTGCCTCCCTTGCCGCGGCCAGTCATGCTGCTAGTGTGTGTGGAGCGAAGCGATGCGCACTAGAGACTGAATACATTTTTCAAGCTATCCGCGTTTATATAGGCCGGCAGCGTTCGAGCTTGTAGTAGGTTATATTGATATATATACCCACCACAGGAGACTGCGTGACATCAGTCACGACCCAGCCACGGTCACGCGCGGACCGCTCCTGCTCCTGCTCAATATACGGCCTTCCGCCTCGCGTTTCTCACTCAGCCCGGATTTACAGTGTTTTCTTTATTTCAGCCTCCCCCAACACCTGCTCCTTAGACCAGGAAGACGTCTTCCCGCCCACACCAGCCCCGCTAACCTACTCCAGTAAGTACCAGTGAAATTTTTACTTGTTTCCATCCAATCTAAGTCCTTCCCGCCCGCCTCTCACTGTCTTAAACCCCCTCCCTCCCCTGCCTGTCTTTGTCTTACTCTCTCTTTCGTTATTCCCAGTTGTGCCCTCATTTTGTGTTATTTCCTTGGCTCGAGGACATTTTTGAGCGCTGTTAAGTGCATAGAGTGTGTATCTGCACCGTAGTGGTAATGTGATACCGCTCACACACAGGAAAGTGTTCCCAAGTAACCTTGGAAAGTAAAGTAAGTTTGCAAACTACACGTTGGAAAGTGTAGTATTACTTTACTGAAATAGTGCGTTGCTATAGATAGTGATTTCACCTGAAAAGTGGAATCAGTGTGCAAACTACACGTTGGAAAAGTATAGTGACACCATACTGGAAATAGTGCGTCTTAGTATTACTGGTATCACGTTGGTAAGTGATTACACTGTGCAACTACACGCTGGAAAGTGTAGTTTTACGCTACTGGGAACAGTGCGCCCCCAGTGCTAGTGATATTACCCTGAAAAGTGAATCAGAGTGCAGACTACACGCTGGAAAAGTGTAGTGTCACTTTACTGATTATAGTGCGTTGACAGGGATACTGATTTCACCTTGAAAAGTGAAGTCGGTCTACAAACTACACGTTGGAAAGTGTAGTTTTTCATTACTGGAGTGAAAAGTGAAACCAGTGTGCAAACTACACGTTGAAAAGTGTTGTGTCACCATACTGGGAATAGTGCGTCTATAGTGTTACTGATATCACGCTGAAAAGTGATTACACTGTGCAACTGCACATTGGAAAGTGTAGCTTTACGTTACGGGGAACAGTGCGCCCCCAGTGCTAGTGACATCGTCCTGAAAAGTGTGTAGACTACACGCTGGAAAGTGTAGTGTCACTTTACAGAGTATAGTGCGTCGTTAGTGCTACTGATTTCACCTTGAAAAGTGAAGTCGGTGTACAAAATACACGTTGGAAAGTGTAGTTTTACACTACTGGAAATAGTGCGTCGCCAATGTTTTGACCTTGGAAAGTGTAGTTTGTTTGCAAATCACACGTCGAAAAGTGTAGTTTTTCTGTGACTGGAACGGTGCATCGCTAGTGCCGGCTACACCACAGGAAAAGTGTAACTTTACAGCGGCTTCACCTACGAAAGTGCAGTGCCCCCAGCTACACGCCGAAAAGTGTGGCGACACACCTCTTGGAAAGTGTGATACCAGTGCTTGAAAGTGGAACGAGAGTCGTTCTCACCAAAGAAAAGGTGCACTCCACCAGTGCCTCTACCAGTGAACAGTGTTTCTTAGTGAAGCGGCCCACACACTGCACCAGGAAAAGTGTAGTGTTACTCCCTAGAAAAGCGAGCAACTCACAGGGCTGCCGTCACAGAGGCATGGCGGCGAACGACCCACCTCCCCGGGAGTTGGAGGAAGGGAACACCAAAAAGAGAGCGCTCGACGAATCCCCCTCGACGTCCGCCCCCCCGATGTCCAAGAGACTGGCGGAAGACCAAGGAGAGGATCCACCCGCCTCGGGCCTGCCCAGCTCGGAGGAGTCGCGAGAGTCCTCGGAGGGTGCCTCCGTCCGACCCAAGGACCCGCGGCCAACCCCCGCACGACCCCAGGATCCCGCACAACCGGACTCAACCCCCAACCTGCGTTACAAGTTGGAAGACCCGGGAGAGCTACCCACCACCTTCCAGGCACTGGCATTCCTGAGGAAGGAATACCAGAACCTGAAAGTCAACGTCAGCGTCCCTGCGCCCCAGACGTTTGTGTTGACGCCCCTGGACACGGCAGCAGCAGTAGCTGTGCACCGCATGGCGGAAGACCACCCGCGCGGCATCCAACTCGTCGCGTTTGTGCCGCAACCACGACGGGTCAAGGGGATCCTCACCAGGTTCCCCACCGACTACGACGCCAAGATGATTCAGGAGCATCCTCTCGTGGTGACTGCGAAACGCTGCTCCGTCAAGAACAAGGGTCACAGGACAATGACCCGGAGCGTAGAGGTTCTCCTAGAAGGAACAGTGCTCCCGGAGACACTAGACATCGGTTGGCTGGGCAGCTTCCAACTAAGGGAATTCGTCCAAGAACCCACGCGCTGCTACCGCTGCCAGAGGTATGGCCATTACGCCAGGAACTGTCGACAAGACACAAACCTTTGCGGGGTGTGTGGAAAACCCCACGAAACCTCGAAGTGCATCGAAGCACTGAGAGGGGAGGGGCCACCCCCGATACCGCAGTGCGCAAACTGCGGACAGAGCCACCATGCGTGGTACAAGAGGTGCCCGGAACGTCTGCGGAGACTGCAGTCAGCAGCCGACCGCAGCTTCAGGAAACAGCAGCTGGTCCCGCAGGTTCCTGGAGGGATGCGCCCAGCACCACCGCCGGAGAGGAAGGTCCCTGCCCCGCCCCCTACCAGGAACGTCTGGAGGGAACGCGAGGAGGCCCTTTACAACAAGAAAGCGCGCCCCGGATGGCAGACGCCAAGGCGGGAGCACCGTGCTCCCCCCAGTGCAAACCTCTGTCCTCCGCAAAAGAAAAAGCCTGCGCCCAAGAAACGAGAGGCAACCCAGACCTCCCTAGTCCGGGAAACGTGGCAAAGACCGGAGGACAACCGTCAAGAGGTACGGTACCGAACACGCAGCTCAGCGGACGAGTCGGAATCGGAGCCCCAGCACCGAACTCAACGTCAGAAGAAGCACCAACGCCCCGCGCGGAAGCAAGTGACGGAAACCCAGAGGAGCGAGCTGTCCACTCTACTCCAGGAGGCCCTAGCGAGGATGTACACCAGCCTCCTAAGGGCGCTAGGAAAGAGCCCGTCGTCCGCAACAGAGAGGATCCTCCAAGAAGCGCTTGGAGCTCTCAACCCGGAGACGAACATGTTCAGCAACATAGACAGTTCGGACTCCGAGGAGGACCATCGCCAGAGGAGGCAGTACTAAGATTCCTCCAGTGGAATATTAGAAGCCTCCGATGCAACAGGAACCTCCTCCAGGCCGCCCTAGTCGAAAATAGAATCAGCGTCTGCCTTCTTCAAGAGACCCGCACAACGGAGAGCTCGCAAGTTAACTTCACCGGGTACAACGCGTACCACCTGCCAAGCCGCAGGAACTCTGTGGGGAACGGTTGCCTAATTTTGGTTAAGAGCTCCGTTCCCCACACTGCGATCGAGCAGCCAGTGCAGTGCGGTGAAGGTGTCGAAGCCCAAGCTGTCAAACTGCATCTAGATGGGACTGAGCTTCTTGTATACAATGTATACAGAAGCCAAAGAGCTGAGCTCGACCTCACTCAACTTCTTTGCATGGCCGAAGTAGAAAACGTCTTCATAGGTGGGGATTTCAACGCCCACCATGAAATCCTCGGCTCAAGGTCTACAGCCAACGCCACAGGTCGACATCTAGCAGCCCTTCTCGGGGAACTAGATGGTGTTAAGCTACTTAACACAGAAGAACCGACCCATTTACAAGGCAACACTCTAGACCTCACGTTCGCCTCTGCCACTCTATCTGACAGAGCTGTCTGGTCGCTACACCCGACGCTTACAAGCGATCACTTTGCCTCCCTGACCACGCTGGACATTCTGCTTCCGCGTCTCGAAAACAAAGCACCCAAGTGGTGCTTCAAAAAAGCCAACTGGCCCACCTTTCGTCAAGAAATGGCGGGCTGGTGGCGACATTACACTCCGCCAGACAACCTTGACGAATTTGACAAGGAATTCTCGCACGCTCTAACCAACGCAGCTAATGCTGCAATTCCAAGGACTCGCAACCAAAGACCACCGACCAAAAATTGGTGGTTCTATGGCCCTCGCGTCAGGGAGGCGAACCATCTAATTAACAGACTTCGCAAGTACTTCCGCAGGGACCGCTCGGACGTCAACCTCCAACTTCTCAAGGAAGCAGTTGCTGACGCCCGGGAGATTGCCAGGGAGGAGAAAGAGGCAAAGTGGCTTGAGTGGTGTGAAGGGTTTGACCAACACACGTCGCTCAAACAACTCTGGACCTGCCTACGACGAGCCACGGGAGGAAAACCCCCACGGCCTGCCGCGCACCCCAACGCAAAAGAGGAAGCGGAGCGACTGGTACACGCGTTTGTAGACCGCGCGAACTGCAAACAGCTCCCGCAAGACATCCAAAGAAGACAGAAGCAGCTCCTACCAGCAAGAAAGGAGCAAATTTCCAGGGCATCACAGCAAGAGGACGACAGCGACCATCTTTTCACTCACGCTGAGCTAATGAGGGCAGAAAAGAGAGGAAAGGACACCTCGCCAGGTGAGGATGGTGCCACCTACACCATGCTCAGACGCATGGGACCTGCTGGCAAGAGTGCCTTCCTCTCTCTCCTCAATGCCTCATGGATAGAAGGACGTCTCCCCAGCAGATGGAAAACTGCTATCATCCACCCGATCCCGAAGCCAAAGGACCCTGGCAAAATGCGACCAATTTCACTCCTGAGCTGCACCGCCAAGACAGCCGAAAGGATGGTCCTGAACCGCCTCAAGTGGAAGCTCGGCGCCCCCCACCAGAACGTCAGCGGTTTCACGGAAAGAAGGAGCACTACGGACAGCATCGCCTCACTACTTGCAACGATCAACAACCAACCTGCAGTAGTTGTCTTTCTAGACTTGGAAAAAGCCTTCGAACTGGCCTCACCCTCCGCTATTGCCGACGCACTCGCTGCAAGAGGGGTCAAAGGACGGCTACTCAGGTGGACTTATGACTACCTGAGCTACCGTACAGCAAGGGTGAGGTTTCAGGGACAAAACTCAAGTCTTCAGGTGTTTGAGAATGGGACGCCACAGGGTGGAGTCTTAAGCCCAACCCTCTTCAACGTCCTCATGGAAGCCCTGGTAAGGCTACCGACACACCGCAATGTCACTCTGTTCAGCTATGCAGATGACTTAGCCCTTATAGCGACAGGCAAAGGCAACAGAGTTGCCAGAACGCAAGCTGCCCTCGACACCGTCACAGCGGCCTGCAAAGAACTTGGGCTTAAGGTCTCAGCTGAGAAATCGAAGGCAATGGCGGTGATGGCTCCCACCCCAAATGAGGATCTCTCCATACAAGGTGTGCGGCTCCAATGGACCGTAGCATACCAATATCTAGGTATCTGGATAGACCAAAGGTTGACATTTAGAAAAGAAGTCACCTATCTCAGAGAGAGAACGAAGCTCAGACTCAATGTCATGCGAGCCATGACAACCACTCGAGCTGGAGCAACATACAAAGTGCTACGGATGCTCTACGTACAGAGCATCAGATCCCTGGTGGATTACGCTGCGGTAGCACTTACCACGGTTGCAGAGACCAACATGAGGTCTCTTGAGACCATCCAGAATGACGCCATGAGACAAGTTCACGGCGCACCCCGCTGGACTAAACTGGAAGCGCTGCGAGCTGAGACCAGACTCCCAGCGCTAAGGCTAAGGATAGAGCAACTAGCGGCAACGCTAGTTGCCAGAACTATCAACAGCCCCACCTGCACTCCCGCGCGGCAGCACTTCACCACAGCTCTTCAACAGGACAGCAGGGTCTTCACAGAGAAGACGTGGCTGCGAGCCATCGCTAATGCGACCGAGCATTCTCTGCCTGACTTGGACCTTGTGAAGAGAGGAAAGGACACCAGGACAAGCAACTACACGGACCCTCCTCCTTGGGCACCGGCAGTGGCCCAGTTCTACATCCTACCACTGCCCTCCAGTAAGGCGAAGTGCACACAAGAGTTCCTGTTCACCAGAGCTCAGGAGACAATCGCCAACACAAGTACAGCCGGAGCGCGAGTGTACTACACGGACGGATCAGTGGACCAGGACACTGGTAAGTCAGCCGCTGCCTTCGTTTGCGGCGAAGAAAAATTCAGTTTCAGAACAACTGATCGCTGTTCCACACTGCAAACGGAACTAGTAGCAATTTCAACAGCTCTAGTTCACGCGAAACACCACACTGACACTGACATTACACTATACACAGATTCAATGTCGGCTCTACAAACGATTAGAAACGCCTCTCCCAGGGACAACATTAGGCTAGTGACGCTGATACTGCAACAGCTAACACAGCTGAAAGACGCTGGTAAAACAGCGACGCTAGCCTGGATACCCAG
>JAXIVD010000219.1:162500-170000 GCA_036785275.1 Cancer borealis | reverse complement strand
ACAGTTTATTCAAGACCACGTTTTCCTTGTTTTACCATCTAGGGGAGACTAAACACCCGAATAATTACAATACCAATAATTCAATAAATTACCGTTCAAATTTAATGCAAGTAATAGCAGTAGGAAAGGTACACTACTACATTATGCCTTACAACAACAACAACAACAACAACAACAACAACAACAACAACAACAACATATCGGTAAATAAAGATCATCTCATAATATTAAGGGATCAAACCTTATGTATGAAAATTTAGGAACATTGATGTTTCAAAACCCGGCTTTGATAGATCATAAAATGTTCATCATCAACAAGGTGTATATATATATATATATATATATATATATATATATATATATATATATATATATATATATATATATATATATATATATATATATATATATATATATAAGTATGTAAAACAGACTTTCCTTTCGGGTTACAGAAAATTAAACCACTCTCCAAATAACCAATGAAAATAAAATAAAAATATTCCTAAAATATAGTCGTAATAGAACATTTATTGAAAGCAACTGAAAGCTCCTTTCAAGTTGTGTGGAAAAAAATATTGACGCATTTTTTTTGCTTTTGGGGGAGGACGGCAGGAAAGAAACTATCTCGCTGACCTTGAAACTTCCACGGGCTCTACGAGGCCTGCCTTGGCATACAAGTCACTCTTTTTAACACCCGCTAATACCAGGCTACCAAACAATATTATGGCAAACTCGGGTGGGAAAAAAAAAATCATCATTTTTCTTCCAATGACATAACTTTTTTTTTTTTTTATTTCTCTCTCTCTCTCTCTCTCTCTCTCTCTCTCTCTCTCTCTCTCTCTCTCTCTCTCTCTCTCTCTCTCTCACACGACGAAGCGAGTGAGTGAGAGTGAGTTGTAAAATGGTGGGAAGACGGGCGGTCGGGCGGGCGGGTGGGTGGGTGGCTGGCTGGCCGGCCGGCCGGCCGGGGCAGCAGCAGGAGCTTCTTGCTTAGTTCTGACCAATCACAAGCCTGGGTTTCAGCTCACGGGGTAGGGAGAATCTGTATATATAGTCCCAAACCTGAAAATGCGCGTCACACTACTCCTCCTCCTCTGTTCGTCCGTCGTCGCTATGGCTCGTACAAAGCAGACAGCTCGCAAGTCCACCGGTGGGAAGGCGCCTCGTAAGCAACTTGCTACGAAGGCCGCTCGTAAATCCGCGCCTGCCACCGGAGGTGTCAAGAAGCCTCACCGTTACAGGCCGGGGACTGTGGCTCTCCGTGAAATCCGCCGTTACCAGAAGAGCACTGAGCTGCTCATCAGGAAGTTGCCCTTCCAACGTTTGGTACGCGAGATTGCTCAGGATTTCAAGACTGATCTCCGTTTCCAGTCCTCTGCTGTCATGGCTCTGCAGGAGGCCTCCGAGGCTTACCTTGTGGGTCTATTTGAGGACACAAACCTTTGCGCTATCCACGCCAAGCGCGTCACTATCATGCCAAAGGACATCCAGCTTGCCCGCCGCATCCGAGGCGAGCGTGCCTAAGCAAGCAGTTAGTTAGTTAGTTAGTTAGTTGACTGACTGATTCGCGTTGATATCAACATCAAGATATCTTCTGTCTATCTAGCTAGGCCCTTTTCAGGGCCAAAGTATGGTCACAAAAGAGAGTTGTTGTTGGTTAATGTTATTGATATTCTTCTATTAAAAAATAAATAAATGAATAAAAATAAATCAATAAATAAAAAATACCTCTTGTATTTAGTCACGGAGTTAATAATAATAATAATAATAATAACTTGTGCATGCATGTAGTGAACACATATCCTTTAAACTGGACATTTTCGTCACTTGCGTAAAATATAGTCACCAACATCAATAAAAAAATAAAAGTTGTTGGATATTGTTCCTATTATTCTTGAATTCATTTTGAAGTACTGTGCTGTATGTATGTAGGTAACTTGTGTATATGTAGGAGACACATATTACTTGACCTTGAAATTTCCGTCCTCGCGAGATAAAATATAATAATAATAGAAAGGAGAAAGAGAGAGAGAGAGAGAGAGAGAGAGAGAGAGAGAGAGAGAGAGAGAGAGAGAGAGAGAGAGAGAGAGAGAGAGAGAGAGAGAGAGAGAGAGAGAGAGAGAAAAAAAAAAGCGAGAAGACCCACACACACAAAGTAAATTAGTCCAAACAGTCTCTCTTTTGCTAACAAATTGTGGCCCAACGGAGCCGAGTATTGGTAGACGTCATCCAGTCCAGTCCAAGCAAGCATATAGCAGGCTGCTGCTGCTGCTGCTTACTTGGAAGAGGTGTATTTGGTGACAGCCTTTGTGCCTTCAGACACTGCGTGTTTTGCCAGTTCACCGGGAAGCAAGAGACGAACGGCAGTCTGGATTTCCCTGCTGGTGATGGTGGAACGCTTGTTGTAGTGTGCCAAACGAGAAGCTTCGGCGGCGATGCGTTCAAAGATGTCGTTCACGAAAGAATTCATGATAGACATGGCCTTGGAAGACACGCCGGTGTCAGGGTGAACCTGCTTCAGCACCTTGTAGATGTAGATGGAGTAGCTCTCCTTCCTCCTGCGCTTCTTCTTCTTGTCTCCCTTGGCAATGGCCTTCTGGGCCTTGCCAGCTTTCTTGGCAGCTTTTCCTGATGCTTTGGGAGGCATGATGGTTTCGTATTCACTGTGGGAATAAATTTTGTCCTGTCCGCAGTTGAAAATTTCTTATATGCGACAAACTTACTCAGGATCACGATCAGATGCCATGAGACGCGCGCTGATTGGTCCAGCGGGGAGCTCGGTTTTCTTCCCTGATCTGGCTGCCAGTATAAATATTGAAAATGGGAGAAATTTTGGCGTCATTCAACTTGTAGATCGTGTAGCCTGCGCTGCTGCTACGCGTCACCCCCAGCAAACTATTACTACTACTACTACTACTACATTACCACCATGTCTGGACGTGGCAAGGGTGGAAAAGTGAAGGGAAAATCAAAGTCCCGCTCCAGTCGGGCTGGACTTCAGTTCCCCGTCGGCAGGATTCACCGTCTTCTGAGGAAGGGTAACTACGCTGAGCGCGTAGGCGCTGGAGCTCCAGTTTACCTTGCAGCAGTTATGGAATACCTAGCTGCTGAGGTCCTTGAGCTTGCCGGCAATGCTGCCCGTGACAACAAGAAAACTCGCATTATCCCGCGTCACCTTCAGCTGGCTATCCGCAACGACGAGGAACTGAACAAGCTCCTCTCGGGCGTGACCATTGCACAGGGCGGTGTGCTGCCCAACATCCAAGCAGTGCTCCTTCCCAAGAAGACTGAGAAGAAATAATCAAAGAACGAGGAGAAATAAAAGGAATCTCCACCATTCCTTTGACACACTACTACTATTATCCGGCTCCTATTCGGAGCCACATATTATAAATCTTGAGAGTTGGACGGACCAGGATTAGGATATAAATGATATGATTAGGTGATAGCAACATTATTCATAATAGTAATGATAATAAAAATACTACCTACGTATAACGCATAACAAACCGGTATTTTAGTGTTGAAGGGAAGCTGTGAATCTATTACCTAGTGGTTCATTTATCATTTTATTTGCTTATATATATATATATATATATATATATATATATATATATATATATATATATATATATATATATATATATATATATATAAATATTTAAATTTATTTACTTATTCATTGTTTCCTCATTAATGATTAACATAGCTGAAACTTATTTTAGATCATTTCTTCTACAACTTGATGTTATTTTCTCGATTCCATGAGTAAGACAAAAAAAAATAATATCATTTAAAAAATATTACTTGATAGTGATAAAGCAATATGTTTATATATATATATATATATATATATATATATATATATATATATATATATATATATATATATATATATATATATATATATAAGAAATGAATGACCAACATACTCTTTATGCAAAAGATTGTGGACCTAGAAGGTCCGGGATATATGTGTTGTTGACGGTAATAAACGGCTTTGCAATGCAATCCTTAACCACCAAATCCGTACAAAGTACGTCCTTGACGCTTCAGGGCATACACGACGTCCATTGCAGTAACAGTCTTGCGCTTAGCGTGCTCTGTGTAGGTGACAGCATCCCTGATAACGTTCTCCAGGAACACCTTAAGCACACCACGCGTCTCTTCATAGATCAAGCCAGAGATACGCTTCACGCCGCCGCGACGAGCCAGACGACGAATAGCTGGTTTGGTGATGCCCTGGATGTTATCACGTAAAACCTTTCGGTGACGCTTAGCGCCTCCTTTCCCAAGACCCTTGCCTCCCTTGCCGCGGCCAGTCATGCTGCTAGTGTGTGTGGAGCGAAGCGATGCGCACTAGAGACTGAATACATTTTTCAAGCTATCCGCGTTTATATAGGCCGGCAGCGTTCGAGCTTGTAGTAGGTTATATTGATATATATACCCACCACAGGAGACTGCGTGAAAGCCTCCGATGCAACAGGAACCTCCTCCAGGCCGCCCTAGTCGAAAATAGAATCAGCGTCTGCCTTCTTCAAGAGACCCGCACAACGGAGAGCTCGCAAGTTAACTTCACCGGGTACAACGCGTACCACCTGCCAAGCCGCAGGAACTCTGTGGGGAACGGTTGCCTAATTTTGGTTAAGAGCTCCGTTCCCCACACTGCGATCGAGCAGCCAGTGCAGTGCGGTGAAGGTGTCGAAGCCCAAGCTGTCAAACTGCATCTAGATGGGACTGAGCTTCTTGTATACAATGTATACAGAAGCCAAAGAGCTGAGCTCGACCTCACTCAACTTCTTTGCATGGCCGAAGTAGAAAACGTCTTCATAGGTGGGGATTTCAACGCCCACCATGAAATCCTCGGCTCAAGGTCTACAGCCAACGCCACAGGTCGACATCTAGCAGGCCTTCTCGGGGAACTAGATGGTGTTAAGCTACTTAACACAGAAGAACCGACCCATTTACAAGGCAACACTCTAGACCTCACGTTCGCCTCTGCCACTCTATCTGACAGAGCTGTCTGGTCGCTACACCCGACGCTTACAAGCGATCACTTTGCCTCCCTGACCACGCTGGACATTCTGCTTCCGCGTCTCGAAAACAAAGCACCCAAGTGGTGCTTCAAAAAAGCCAACTGGCCCACCTTTCGTCAAGAAATGGCGGGCTGGTGGCGACATTACACTCCGCCAGACAACCTTGACGAATTTGACAAGGAATTCTCGCACGCTCTAACCAACGCAGCTAATGCTGCAATTCCAAGGACTCGCAACCAAAGACCACCGACCAAAAATTGGTGGTTCTATGGCCCTCGCGTCAGGGAGGCGAACCATCTAATTAACAGACTTCGCAAGTACTTCCGCAGGGACCGCTCGGACGTCAACCTCCAACTTCTCAAGGAAGCAGTTGCTGACGCCCGGGAGATTGCCAGGGAGGAGAAAGAGGCAAAGTGGCTTGAGTGGTGTGAAGGGTTTGACCAACACACGTCGCTCAAACAACTCTGGACCTGCCTACGACGAGCCACGGGAGGAAAACCCCCACGGCCTGCCGCGCACCCCAACGCAAAAGAGGAAGCGGAGCGACTGGTACACGCGTTTGTAGACCGCGCGAACTGCAAACAGCTCCCGCAAGACATCCAAAGAAGACAGAAGCAGCTCCTACCAGCAAGAAAGGAGCAAATTTCCAGGGCATCACAGCAAGAGGACGACAGCGACCATCTTTTCACTCACGCTGAGCTAATGAGGGCAGAAAAGAGAGGAAAGGACACCTCGCCAGGTGAGGATGGTGCCACCTACACCATGCTCAGACGCATGGGACCTGCTGGCAAGAGTGCCTTCCTCTCTCTCCTCAATGCCTCATGGATAGAAGGACGTCTCCCCAGCAGATGGAAAACTGCTATCATCCACCCGATCCCGAAGCCAAAGGACCCTGGCAAAATGCGACCAATTTCACTCCTGAGCTGCACCGCCAAGACAGCCGAAAGGATGGTCCTGAACCGCCTCAAGTGGAAGCTCGGCGCCCCCCACCAGAACGTCAGCGGTTTCACGGAAAGAAGGAGCACTACGGACAGCATCGCCTCACTACTTGCAACGATCAACAACCAACCTGCAGTAGTTGTCTTTCTAGACTTGGAAAAAGCCTTCGAACTGGCCTCACCCTCCGCTATTGCCGACGCACTCGCTGCAAGAGGGGTCAAAGGACGGCTACTCAGGTGGACTTATGACTACCTGAGCTACCGTACAGCAAGGGTGAGGTTTCAGGGACAAAACTCAAGTCTTCAGGTGTTTGAGAATGGGACGCCACAGGGTGGAGTCTTAAGCCCAACCCTCTTCAACGTCCTCATGGAAGCCCTGGTAAGGCTACCGACACACCGCAATGTCACTCTGTTCAGCTATGCAGATGACTTAGCCCTTATAGCGACAGGCAAAGGCAACAGAGTTGCCAGAACGCAAGCTGCCCTCGACACCGTCACAGCGGCCTGCAAAGAACTTGGGCTTAAGGTCTCAGCTGAGAAATCGAAGGCAATGGCGGTGATGGCTCCCACCCCAAATGAGGATCTCTCCATACAAGGTGTGCGGCTCCAATGGACCGTAGCATACCAATATCTAGGTATCTGGATAGACCAAAGGTTGACATTTAGAAAAGAAGTCACCTATCTCAGAGAGAGAACGAAGCTCAGACTCAATGTCATGCGAGCCATGACAACCACTCGAGCTGGAGCAACATACAAAGTGCTACGGATGCTCTACGTACAGAGCATCAGATCCCTGGTGGATTACGCTGCGGTAGCACTTACCACGGTTGCAGAGACCAACATGAAGTCTCTTGAGACCATCCAGAATGACGCCATGAGACAAGTTCACGGCGCACCCCGCTGGACTAAACTGGAAGCGCTGCGAGCTGAGACCAGACTCCCAGCGCTAAGGCTAAGGATAGAGCAACTAGCGGCAACGCTAGTTGCCAGAACTATCAACAGCCCCACCTGCACTCCCGCGCGGCAGCACTTCACCACAGCTCTTCAACAGGACAGCAGGGTCTTCACAGAGAAGACGTGGCTGCGAGCCATCGCTAATGCGACCGAGCATTCTCTGCCTGACTTGGACCTTGTGAAGAGAGGAAAGGACACCAGGACAAGCAACTACACGGACCCTCCTCCTTGGGCACCGGCAGTGGCCCAGTTCTACATCCTACCACTGCCCTCCAGTAAGGCGAAGTGCACACAAGAGTTCCTGTTCACCAGAGCTCAGGAGACAATCGCCAACACAAGTACAGCCGGAGCGCGAGTGTACTACACGGACGGATCAGTGGACCAGGACACTGGTAAGTCAGCCGCTGCCTTCGTTTGCGGCGAAGAAAAATTCAGTTTCAGAACAACTGATCGCTGTTCCACACTGCAAACGGAACTAGTAGCAATTTCAACAGCTCTAGTTCACGCGAAACACCACACTGACACTGACATTACACTATACACAGATTCAATGTCGGCTCTACAAACGATTA
>JAXIVD010000219.1:150000-157500 GCA_036785275.1 Cancer borealis | reverse complement strand
GAAAATATATTATTTTTTGTGCGTGTTATCACCCGCCATTGTGTTACGTACACTGTCAAGACAGACAAAAGCACGGTAGCATGTGTGATAGTGCAGCGTCAAAACTTTCACGCTCTTGTATATTATATTGACAAATTCATGATTTCAATTTATGCTATAGCTATTATATATTGTATTGTATTTGTGTTTGTGTTTAGTGTTCCCTAAAAGATAAGCAGGAACAGTTTATTCAAGACCACGTTTTCCTTGTTTTACCATCTAGGGGAGACTAAACACCCGAATAATTACAATACCAATAATTCAATAAATTACCGTTCAAATTTAATGCAAGTAATAGCAGTAGGAAAGGTACACTACTACATTATGCCTTACAACAACAACAACAACAACAACAACAACAACAACAACAACAACAACATATCGGTAAATAAAGATCATCTCATAATATTAAGGGATCAAACCTTATGTATGAAAATTTAGGAACATTGATGTTTCAAAACCCGGCTTTGATAGATCATAAAATGTTCATCATCAACAAGGTGTATATATATATATATATATATATATATATATATATATATATATATATATATATATATATATATATATATATATATATATATATATATATATATATATATAAGTATGTAAAACAGACTTTCCTTTCGGGTTACAGAAAATTAAACCACTCTCCAAATAACCAATGAAAATAAAATAAAAATATTCCTAAAATATAGTCGTAATAGAACATTTATTGAAAGCAACTGAAAGCTCCTTTCAAGTTGTGTGGAAAAAAATATTGACGCATTTTTTTTGCTTTTGGGGGAGGACGGCAGGAAAGAAACTATCTCGCTGACCTTGAAACTTCCACGGGCTCTACGAGGCCTGCCTTGGCATACAAGTCACTCTTTTTAACACCCGCTAATACCAGGCTACCAAACAATATTATGGCAAACTCGGGTGGGAAAAAAAAAATCATCATTTTTCTTCCAATGACATAACTTTTTTTTTTTTTTATTTCTCTCTCTCTCTCTCTCTCTCTCTCTCTCTCTCTCTCTCTCTCTCTCTCTCTCTCTCTCTCTCTCTCTCTCACACGACGAAGCGAGTGAGTGAGAGTGAGTTGTAAAATGGTGGGAAGACGGGCGGTCGGGCGGGCGGGTGGGTGGCTGGCTGGCTGGCCGGCCGGCCGGCCGGGGCAGCAGCAGGAGCTTCTTGCTTAGTTCTGACCAATCACAAGCCTGGGTTTCAGCTCACGGGGTAGGGAGAATCTGTATATATAGTCCCAAACCTGAAAATGCGCGTCACACTACTCCTCCTCCTCTGTTCGTCCGTCGTCGCTATGGCTCGTACAAAGCAGACAGCTCGCAAGTCCACCGGTGGGAAGGCGCCTCGTAAGCAACTTGCTACGAAGGCCGCTCGTAAATCCGCGCCTGCCACCGGAGGTGTCAAGAAGCCTCACCGTTACAGGCCGGGGACTGTGGCTCTCCGTGAAATCCGCCGTTACCAGAAGAGCACTGAGCTGCTCATCAGGAAGTTGCCCTTCCAACGTTTGGTACGCGAGATTGCTCAGGATTTCAAGACTGATCTCCGTTTCCAGTCCTCTGCTGTCATGGCTCTGCAGGAGGCCTCCGAGGCTTACCTTGTGGGTCTATTTGAGGACACAAACCTTTGCGCTATCCACGCCAAGCGCGTCACTATCATGCCAAAGGACATCCAGCTTGCCCGCCGCATCCGAGGCGAGCGTGCCTAAGCAAGCAGTTAGTTAGTTAGTTAGTTGACTGACTGATTCGCGTTGATATCAACATCAAGATATCTTCTGTCTATCTAGCTAGGCCCTTTTCAGGGCCAAAGTATGGTCACAAAAGAGAGTTGTTGTTGGTTAATGTTATTGATATTCTTCTATTAAAAAATAAATAAATGAATAAAAATAAATCAATAAATAAAAAATACCTCTTGTATTTAGTCACGGAGTTAATAATAATAATAATAATAATAACTTGTGCATGCATGTAGTGAACACATATCCTTTAAACTGGACATTTTCGTCACTTGCGTAAAATATAGTCACCAACATCAATAAAAAAATAAAAGTTGTTGGATATTGTTCCTATTATTCTTGAATTCATTTTGAAGTACTGTGCTGTATGTATGTAGGTAACTTGTGTATATGTAGGAGACACATATTACTTGACCTTGAAATTTCCGTCCTCGCGAGATAAAATATAATAATAATAGAAAGGAGAAGAGAGAGAGAGAGAGAGAGAGAGAGAGAGAGAGAGAGAGAGAGAGAGAGAGAGAGAGAGAGAGAGAGAGAGAGAGAGAGAGAGAGAGAGAGAGAGAGAGAAAAAAAAAAAAGCGAGAAGACCCACACACACAAAGTAAATTAGTCCAAACAGTCTCTCTTTTGCTAACAAATTGTGGCTCCAACGGAGCCGAGTATTGGTAGACGTCATCCAGTCCAGTCCAAGCAAGCATATAGCAGGCTGCTGCTGCTGCTGCTTACTTGGAAGAGGTGTATTTGGTGACAGCCTTTGTGCCTTCAGACACTGCGTGTTTTGCCAGTTCACCGGGAAGCAAGAGACGAACGGCAGTCTGGATTTCCCTGCTGGTGATGGTGGAACGCTTGTTGTAGTGTGCCAAACGAGAAGCTTCGGCGGCGATGCGTTCAAAGATGTCGTTCACGAAAGAATTCATGATAGACATGGCCTTGGAAGACACGCCGGTGTCAGGGTGAACCTGCTTCAGCACCTTGTAGATGTAGATGGAGTAGCTCTCCTTCCTCCTGCGCTTCTTCTTCTTGTCTCCCTTGGCAATGGCCTTCTGGGCCTTGCCAGCTTTCTTGGCAGCTTTTCCTGATGCTTTGGGAGGCATGATGGTTTCGTATTCACTGTGGGAATAAATTTTGTCCTGTCCGCAGTTGAAAATTTCTTATATGCGACAAACTTACTCAGGATCACGATCAGATGCCATGAGACGCGCGCTGATTGGTCCAGCGGGGAGCTCGGTTTTCTTCCCTGATCTGGCTGCCAGTATAAATATTGAAAATGGGAGAAATTTTGGCGTCATTCAACTTGTAGATCGTGTAGCCTGCGCTGCTGCTACGCGTCACCCCCAGCAAACTATTACTACTACTACTACTACTACATTACCACCATGTCTGGACGTGGCAAGGGTGGAAAAGTGAAGGGAAAATCAAAGTCCCGCTCCAGTCGGGCTGGACTTCAGTTCCCCGTCGGCAGGATTCACCGTCTTCTGAGGAAGGGTAACTACGCTGAGCGCGTAGGCGCTGGAGCTCCAGTTTACCTTGCAGCAGTTATGGAATACCTAGCTGCTGAGGTCCTTGAGCTTGCCGGCAATGCTGCCCGTGACAACAAGAAAACTCGCATTATCCCGCGTCACCTTCAGCTGGCTATCCGCAACGACGAGGAACTGAACAAGCTCCTCTCGGGCGTGACCATTGCACAGGGCGGTGTGCTGCCCAACATCCAAGCAGTGCTCCTTCCCAAGAAGACTGAGAAGAAATAATCAAAGAACGAGGAGAAATAAAAGGAATCTCCACCATTCCTTTGACACACTACTACTATTATCCGGCTCCTATTCGGAGCCACATATTATAAATCTTGAGAGTTGGACGGACCAGGATTAGGATATAAATGATATGATTAGGTGATAGCAACATTATTCATAATAGTAATGATAATAAAAATACTACCTACGTATAACGCATAACAAACCGGTATTTTAGTGTTGAAGGGAAGCTGTGAATCTATTACCTAGTGGTTCATTTATCATTTTATTTGCTTATATATATATATATATATATATATATATATATATATATATATATATATATATATATATATATATATATATATATATAAATATTTAAATTTATTTACTTATTCATTGTTTCCTCATTAATGATTAACATAGCTGAAACTTATTTTAGATCATTTCTTCTACAACTTGATGTTATTTTCTCGATTCCATGAGTAAGACAAAAAAAAATAATATCATTTAAAAAATATTACTTGATAGTGATAAAGCAATATGTTTATATATATATATATATATATATATATATATATATATATATATATATATATATATATATATATATATATATATATATATAAGAAATGAATGACCAACATACTCTTTATGCAAAAGATTGTGGACCTAGAAGGTCCGGGATATATGTGTTGTTGACGGTAATAAACGGCTTTGCAATGCAATCCTTAACCACCAAATCCGTACAAAGTACGTCCTTGACGCTTCAGGGCATACACGACGTCCATTGCAGTAACAGTCTTGCGCTTAGCGTGCTCTGTGTAGGTGACAGCATCCCTGATAACGTTCTCCAGGAACACCTTAAGCACACCACGCGTCTCTTCATAGATCAAGCCAGAGATACGCTTCACGCCGCCGCGACGAGCCAGACGACGAATAGCTGGTTTGGTGATGCCCTGGATGTTATCACGTAAAACCTTTCGGTGACGCTTAGCGCCTCCTTTCCCAAGACCCTTGCCTCCCTTGCCGCGGCCAGTCATGCTGCTAGTGTGTGTGGAGCGAAGCGATGCGCACTAGAGACTGAATACATTTTTCAAGCTATCCGCGTTTATATAGGCCGGCAGCGTTCGAGCTTGTAGTAGGTTATATTGATATATATACCCACCACAGGAGACTGCGTGAAAGCCTCCGATGCAACAGGAACCTCCTCCAGGCCGCCCTAGTCGAAAATAGAATCAGCGTCTGCCTTCTTCAAGAGACCCGCACAACGGAGAGCTCGCAAGTTAACTTCACCGGGTACAACGCGTACCACCTGCCAAGCCGCAGGAACTCTGTGGGGAACGGTTGCCTAATTTTGGTTAAGAGCTCCGTTCCCCACACTGCGATCGAGCAGCCAGTGCAGTGCGGTGAAGGTGTCGAAGCCCAAGCTGTCAAACTGCATCTAGATGGGACTGAGCTTCTTGTATACAATGTATACAGAAGCCAAAGAGCTGAGCTCGACCTCACTCAACTTCTTTGCATGGCCGAAGTAGAAAACGTCTTCATAGGTGGGGATTTCAACGCCCACCATGAAATCCTCGGCTCAAGGTCTACAGCCAACGCCACAGGTCGACATCTAGCAGGCCTTCTCGGGGAACTAGATGGTGTTAAGCTACTTAACACAGAAGAACCGACCCATTTACAAGGCAACACTCTAGACCTCACGTTCGCCTCTGCCACTCTATCTGACAGAGCTGTCTGGTCGCTACACCCGACGCTTACAAGCGATCACTTTGCCTCCCTGACCACGCTGGACATTCTGCTTCCGCGTCTCGAAAACAAAGCACCCAAGTGGTGCTTCAAAAAAGCCAACTGGCCCACCTTTCGTCAAGAAATGGCGGGCTGGTGGCGACATTACACTCCGCCAGACAACCTTGACGAATTTGACAAGGAATTCTCGCACGCTCTAACCAACGCAGCTAATGCTGCAATTCCAAGGACTCGCAACCAAAGACCACCGACCAAAAATTGGTGGTTCTATGGCCCTCGCGTCAGGGAGGCGAACCATCTAATTAACAGACTTCGCAAGTACTTCCGCAGGGACCGCTCGGACGTCAACCTCCAACTTCTCAAGGAAGCAGTTGCTGACGCCCGGGAGATTGCCAGGGAGGAGAAAGAGGCAAAGTGGCTTGAGTGGTGTGAAGGGTTTGACCAACACACGTCGCTCAAACAACTCTGGACCTGCCTACGACGAGCCACGGGAGGAAAACCCCCACGGCCTGCCGCGCACCCCAACGCAAAAGAGGAAGCGGAGCGACTGGTACACGCGTTTGTAGACCGCGCGAACTGCAAACAGCTCCCGCAAGACATCCAAAGAAGACAGAAGCAGCTCCTACCAGCAAGAAAGGAGCAAATTTCCAGGGCATCACAGCAAGAGGACGACAGCGACCATCTTTTCACTCACGCTGAGCTAATGAGGGCAGAAAAGAGAGGAAAGGACACCTCGCCAGGTGAGGATGGTGCCACCTACACCATGCTCAGACGCATGGGACCTGCTGGCAAGAGTGCCTTCCTCTCTCTCCTCAATGCCTCATGGATAGAAGGACGTCTCCCCAGCAGATGGAAAACTGCTATCATCCACCCGATCCCGAAGCCAAAGGACCCTGGCAAAATGCGACCAATTTCACTCCTGAGCTGCACCGCCAAGACAGCCGAAAGGATGGTCCTGAACCGCCTCAAGTGGAAGCTCGGCGCCCCCCACCAGAACGTCAGCGGTTTCACGGAAAGAAGGAGCACTACGGACAGCATCGCCTCACTACTTGCAACGATCAACAACCAACCTGCAGTAGTTGTCTTTCTAGACTTGGAAAAAGCCTTCGAACTGGCCTCACCCTCCGCTATTGCCGACGCACTCGCTGCAAGAGGGGTCAAAGGACGGCTACTCAGGTGGACTTATGACTACCTGAGCTACCGTACAGCAAGGGTGAGGTTTCAGGGACAAAACTCAAGTCTTCAGGTGTTTGAGAATGGGACGCCACAGGGTGGAGTCTTAAGCCCAACCCTCTTCAACGTCCTCATGGAAGCCCTGGTAAGGCTACCGACACACCGCAATGTCACTCTGTTCAGCTATGCAGATGACTTAGCCCTTATAGCGACAGGCAAAGGCAACAGAGTTGCCAGAACGCAAGCTGCCCTCGACACCGTCACAGCGGCCTGCAAAGAACTTGGGCTTAAGGTCTCAGCTGAGAAATCGAAGGCAATGGCGGTGATGGCTCCCACCCCAAATGAGGATCTCTCCATACAAGGTGTGCGGCTCCAATGGACCGTAGCATACCAATATCTAGGTATCTGGATAGACCAAAGGTTGACATTTAGAAAAGAAGTCACCTATCTCAGAGAGAGAACGAAGCTCAGACTCAATGTCATGCGAGCCATGACAACCACTCGAGCTGGAGCAACATACAAAGTGCTACGGATGCTCTACGTACAGAGCATCAGATCCCTGGTGGATTACGCTGCGGTAGCACTTACCACGGTTGCAGAGACCAACATGAAGTCTCTTGAGACCATCCAGAATGACGCCATGAGACAAGTTCACGGCGCACCCCGCTGGACTAAACTGGAAGCGCTGCGAGCTGAGACCAGACTCCCAGCGCTAAGGCTAAGGATAGAGCAACTAGCGGCAACGCTAGTTGCCAGAACTATCAACAGCCCCACCTGCACTCCCGCGCGGCAGCACTTCACCACAGCTCTTCAACAGGACAGCAGGGTCTTCACAGAGAAGACGTGGCTGCGAGCCATCGCTAATGCGACCGAGCATTCTCTGCCTGACTTGGACCTTGTGAAGAGAGGAAAGGACACCAGGACAAGCAACTACACGGACCCTCCTCCTTGGGCACCGGCAGTGGCCCAGTTCTACATCCTACCACTGCCCTCCAGTAAGGCGAAGTGCACACAAGAGTTCCTGTTCACCAGAGCTCAGGAGACAATCGCCAACACAAGTACAGCCGG
>JAXIVD010000219.1:140000-145000 GCA_036785275.1 Cancer borealis | reverse complement strand
TATTAATATTATTATTATTATTATTATTATTATTATTGTTATTTATATTATTATTATTATTATTATTATTATTATTATTATTATTATTATTATTTTTATTATTAGTTTTATTATTATTTTGATGATGATGATGATGATGATGATGATGATGATGATGATGATGATGATGATGAGGATGATGATAATGATAAAAAGAAAAAAATCTGAAAATATATTATTTTTTGTGCGTGTTATCACCCGCCATTGTGTTACGTACACTGTCAAGACAGACAAAAGCACGGTAGCATGTGTGATAGTGCAGCGTCAAAACTTTCACGCTCTTGTATATTATATTGACAAATTCATGATTTCAATTTATGCTATAGCTATTATATATTGTATTGTATTTGTGTTTGTGTTTAGTGTTCCCTAAAAGATAAGCAGGAACAGTTTATTCAAGACCACGTTTTCCTTGTTTTACCATCTAGGGGAGACTAAACACCCGAATAATTACAATACCAATAATTCAATAAATTACCGTTCAAATTTAATGCAAGTAATAGCAGTAGGAAAGGTACACTACTACATTATGCCTTACAACAACAACAACAACAACAACAACAACAACAACAACAACAACAACATATCGGTAAATAAAGATCATCTCATAATATTAAGGGATCAAACCTTATGTATGAAAATTTAGGAACATTGATGTTTCAAAACCCGGCTTTGATAGATCATAAAATGTTCATCATCAACAAGGTGTATATATATATATATATATATATATATATATATATATATATATATATATATATATATATATATATATATATATATATATATATATATATATATATATAAGTATGTAAAACAGACTTTCCTTTCGGGTTACAGAAAATTAAACCACTCTCCAAATAACCAATGAAAATAAAATAAAAATATTCCTAAAATATAGTCGTAATAGAACATTTATTGAAAGCAACTGAAAGCTCCTTTCAAGTTGTGTGGAAAAAAATATTGACGCATTTTTTTTGCTTTTGGGGGAGGACGGCAGGAAAGAAACTATCTCGCTGACCTTGAAACTTCCACGGGCTCTACGAGGCCTGCCTTGGCATACAAGTCACTCTTTTTAACACCCGCTAATACCAGGCTACCAAACAATATTATGGCAAACTCGGGTGGGAAAAAAAAAATCATCATTTTTCTTCCAATGACATAACTTTTTTTTTTTTTTATTTCTCTCTCTCTCTCTCTCTCTCTCTCTCTCTCTCTCTCTCTCTCTCTCTCTCTCTCTCTCTCTCTCTCTCACACGACGAAGCGAGTGAGTGAGAGTGAGTTGTAAAATGGTGGGAAGACGGGCGGTCGGGCGGGCGGGTGGGTGGGTGGCTGGCTGGCCGGCCGGCCGGCCGGGGCAGCAGCAGGAGCTTCTTGCTTAGTTCTGACCAATCACAAGCCTGGGTTTCAGCTCACGGGGTAGGGAGAATCTGTATATATAGTCCCAAACCTGAAAATGCGCGTCACACTACTCCTCCTCCTCTGTTCGTCCGTCGTCGCTATGGCTCGTACAAAGCAGACAGCTCGCAAGTCCACCGGTGGGAAGGCGCCTCGTAAGCAACTTGCTACGAAGGCCGCTCGTAAATCCGCGCCTGCCACCGGAGGTGTCAAGAAGCCTCACCGTTACAGGCCGGGGACTGTGGCTCTCCGTGAAATCCGCCGTTACCAGAAGAGCACTGAGCTGCTCATCAGGAAGTTGCCCTTCCAACGTTTGGTACGCGAGATTGCTCAGGATTTCAAGACTGATCTCCGTTTCCAGTCCTCTGCTGTCATGGCTCTGCAGGAGGCCTCCGAGGCTTACCTTGTGGGTCTATTTGAGGACACAAACCTTTGCGCTATCCACGCCAAGCGCGTCACTATCATGCCAAAGGACATCCAGCTTGCCCGCCGCATCCGAGGCGAGCGTGCCTAAGCAAGCAGTTAGTTAGTTAGTTAGTTGACTGACTGATTCGCGTTGATATCAACATCAAGATATCTTCTGTCTATCTAGCTAGGCCCTTTTCAGGGCCAAAGTATGGTCACAAAAGAGAGTTGTTGTTGGTTAATGTTATTGATATTCTTCTATTAAAAAATAAATAAATGAATAAAAATAAATCAATAAATAAAAAATACCTCTTGTATTTAGTCACGGAGTTAATAATAATAATAATAATAATAACTTGTGCATGCATGTAGTGAACACATATCCTTTAAACTGGACATTTTCGTCACTTGCGTAAAATATAGTCACCAACATCAATAAAAAAATAAAAGTTGTTGGATATTGTTCCTATTATTCTTGAATTCATTTTGAAGTACTGTGCTGTATGTATGTAGGTAACTTGTGTATATGTAGGAGACACATATTACTTGACCTTGAAATTTCCGTCCTCGCGAGATAAAATATAATAATAATAGAAAGGAGAAAGAGAGAGAGAGAGAGAGAGAGAGAGAGAGAGAGAGAGAGAGAGAGAGAGAGAGAGAGAGAGAGAGAGAGAGAGAGAGAGAGAGAGAGAGAGAGAGAGAGAAAAAAAAAAAGCGAGAAGACCCACACACACAAAGTAAATTAGTCCAAACAGTCTCTCTTTTGCTAACAAATTGTGGCTCCAACGGAGCCGAGTATTGGTAGACGTCATCCAGTCCAGTCCAAGCAAGCATATAGCAGGCTGCTGCTGCTGCTGCTTACTTGGAAGAGGTGTATTTGGTGACAGCCTTTGTGCCTTCAGACACTGCGTGTTTTGCCAGTTCACCGGGAAGCAAGAGACGAACGGCAGTCTGGATTTCCCTGCTGGTGATGGTGGAACGCTTGTTGTAGTGTGCCAAACGAGAAGCTTCGGCGGCGATGCGTTCAAAGATGTCGTTCACGAAAGAATTCATGATAGACATGGCCTTGGAAGACACGCCGGTGTCAGGGTGAACCTGCTTCAGCACCTTGTAGATGTAGATGGAGTAGCTCTCCTTCCTCCTGCGCTTCTTCTTCTTGTCTCCCTTGGCAATGGCCTTCTGGGCCTTGCCAGCTTTCTTGGCAGCTTTTCCTGATGCTTTGGGAGGCATGATGGTTTCGTATTCACTGTGGGAATAAATTTTGTCCTGTCCGCAG
The DNA here is from genome assembly GCA_036785275.1 of Cancer borealis. NCBI lineage: Eukaryota > Metazoa > Arthropoda > Malacostraca > Decapoda > Cancridae > Cancer > Cancer borealis. Next base: position 141,882 of record JAXIVD010000219.1, on the reverse strand, counting down.
TTGAAAATTTCTTATATGCGACAAACTTACTCAGGATCACGATCAGATGCCATGAGACGCGCGCTGATTGGTCCAGCGGGGAGCTCGGTTTTCTTCCCTGATCTGGCTGCCAGTATAAATATTGAAAATGGGAGAAATTTTGGCGTCATTCAACTTGTAGATCGTGTAGCCTGCGCTGCTGCTACGCGTCACCCCCAGCAAACTATTACTACTACTACTACTACTACATTACCACCATGTCTGGACGTGGCAAGGGTGGAAAAGTGAAGGGAAAATCAAAGTCCCGCTCCAGTCGGGCTGGACTTCAGTTCCCCGTCGGCAGGATTCACCGTCTTCTGAGGAAGGGTAACTACGCTGAGCGCGTAGGCGCTGGAGCTCCAGTTTACCTTGCAGCAGTTATGGAATACCTAGCTGCTGAGGTCCTTGAGCTTGCCGGCAATGCTGCCCGTGACAACAAGAAAACTCGCATTATCCCGCGTCACCTTCAGCTGGCTATCCGCAACGACGAGGAACTGAACAAGCTCCTCTCGGGCGTGACCATTGCACAGGGCGGTGTGCTGCCCAACATCCAAGCAGTGCTCCTTCCCAAGAAGACTGAGAAGAAATAATCAAAGAACGAGGAGAAATAAAAGGAATCTCCACCATTCCTTTGACACACTACTACTATTATCCGGCTCCTATTCGGAGCCACATATTATAAATCTTGAGAGTTGGACGGACCAGGATTAGGATATAAATGATATGATTAGGTGATAGCAACATTATTCATAATAGTAATGATAATAAAAATACTACCTACGTATAACGCATAACAAACCGGTATTTTAGTGTTGAAGGGAAGCTGTGAATCTATTACCTAGTGGTTCATTTATCATTTTATTTGCTTATATATATATATATATATATATATATATATATATATATATATATATATATATATATATATATATATATATATATATAAATATTTAAATTTATTTACTTATTCATTGTTTCCTCATTAATGATTAACATAGCTGAAACTTATTTTAGATCATTTCTTCTACAACTTGATGTTATTTTCTCGATTCCATGAGTAAGACAAAAAAAAATAATATCATTTAAAAAATATTACTTGATAGTGATAAAGCAATATGTTTATATATATATATATATATATATATATATATATATATATATATATATATATATATATATATATATATATATATATATATATATATAAGAAATGAATGACCAACATACTCTTTATGCAAAAGATTGTGGACCTAGAAGGTCCGGGATATATGTGTTGTTGACGGTAATAAACGGCTTTGCAATGCAATCCTTAACCACCAAATCCGTACAAAGTACGTCCTTGACGCTTCAGGGCATACACGACGTCCATTGCAGTAACAGTCTTGCGCTTAGCGTGCTCTGTGTAGGTGACAGCATCCCTGATAACGTTCTCCAGGAACACCTTAAGCACACCACGCGTCTCTTCATAGATCAAGCCAGAGATACGCTTCACGCCGCCGCGACGAGCCAGACGACGAATAGCTGGTTTGGTGATGCCCTGGATGTTATCACGTAAAACCTTTCGGTGACGCTTAGCGCCTCCTTTCCCAAGACCCTTGCCTCCCTTGCCGCGGCCAGTCATGCTGCTAGTGTGTGTGGAGCGAAGCGATGCGCACTAGAGACTGAATACATTTTTCAAGCTATCCGCGTTTATATAGGCCGGCAGCGTTCGAGCTTGTAGTAGGTTATATTGATATATATACCCACCACAGGAGACTGCGTGATTATTTATATGTGTGTGTGTGTGTGTGTGTGTGTGTGTGTGTGTGTGTGTGTGTGTGTGTGTGTGTGTGTGTGTGTGTGTGTGTGTGTGTGTGTGTGTGTG
>JAXIVD010000219.1:122500-137500 GCA_036785275.1 Cancer borealis | reverse complement strand
TTACCGTTCAAATTTAATGCAAGTAATAGCAGTAGGAAAGGTACACTACTACATTATGCCTTACAACAACAACAACAACAACAACAACAACAACAACAACAACAACAACATATCGGTAAATAAAGATCATCTCATAATATTAAGGGATCAAACCTTATGTATGAAAATTTAGGAACATTGATGTTTCAAAACCCGGCTTTGATAGATCATAAAATGTTCATCATCAACAAGGTGTATATATATATATATATATATATATATATATATATATATATATATATATATATATATATATATATATATATATATATATATATATATATATATATAAGTATGTAAAACAGACTTTCCTTTCGGGTTACAGAAAATTAAACCACTCTCCAAATAACCAATGAAAATAAAATAAAAATATTCCGAAAATATAGTCGTAATAGAACATTTATTGAAAGCAACTGAAAGCTCCTTTCAAGTTGTGTGGAAAAAAATATTGACGCATTTTTTTTGCTTTTGGGGGAGGACGGCAGGAAAGAAACTATCTCGCTGACCTTGAAACTTCCACGGGCTCTACGAGGCCTGCCTTGGCATACAAGTCACTCTTTTTAACACCCGCTAATACCAGGCTACCAAACAATATTATGGCAAACTCGGGTGGGAAAAAAAAAATCATCATTTTTCTTCCAATGACATAACTTTTTTTTTTTTTTATTTCTCTCTCTCTCTCTCTCTCTCTCTCTCTCTCTCTCTCTCTCTCTCTCTCTCTCTCTCTCTCTCTCACACGACGAAGCGAGTGAGTGAGAGTGAGTTGTAAAATGGTGGGAAGACGGGCGGTCGGGCGGGCGGGTGGGTGGCTGGCTGGCTGGCCGGCCGGCCGGCCGGGGCAGCAGCAGGAGCTTCTTGCTTAGTTCTGACCAATCACAAGCCTGGGTTTCAGCTCACGGGGTAGGGAGAATCTGTATATATAGTCCCAAACCTGAAAATGCGCGTCACACTACTCCTCCTCCTCTGTTCGTCCGTCGTCGCTATGGCTCGTACAAAGCAGACAGCTCGCAAGTCCACCGGTGGGAAGGCGCCTCGTAAGCAACTTGCTACGAAGGCCGCTCGTAAATCCGCGCCTGCCACCGGAGGTGTCAAGAAGCCTCACCGTTACAGGCCGGGGACTGTGGCTCTCCGTGAAATCCGCCGTTACCAGAAGAGCACTGAGCTGCTCATCAGGAAGTTGCCCTTCCAACGTTTGGTACGCGAGATTGCTCAGGATTTCAAGACTGATCTCCGTTTCCAGTCCTCTGCTGTCATGGCTCTGCAGGAGGCCTCCGAGGCTTACCTTGTGGGTCTATTTGAGGACACAAACCTTTGCGCTATCCACGCCAAGCGCGTCACTATCATGCCAAAGGACATCCAGCTTGCCCGCCGCATCCGAGGCGAGCGTGCCTAAGCAAGCAGTTAGTTAGTTAGTTAGTTGACTGACTGATTCGCGTTGATATCAACATCAAGATATCTTCTGTCTATCTAGCTAGGCCCTTTTCAGGGCCAAAGTATGGTCACAAAAGAGAGTTGTTGTTGGTTAATGTTATTGATATTCTTCTATTAAAAAATAAATAAATGAATAAAAATAAATCAATAAATAAAAAATACCTCTTGTATTTAGTCACGGAGTTAATAATAATAATAATAATAATAACTTGTGCATGCATGTAGTGAACACATATCCTTTAAACTGGACATTTTCGTCACTTGCGTAAAATATAGTCACCAACATCAATAAAAAAATAAAAGTTGTTGGATATTGTTCCTATTATTCTTGAATTCATTTTGAAGTACTGTGCTGTATGTATGTAGGTAACTTGTGTATATGTAGGAGACACATATTACTTGACCTTGAAATTTCCGTCCTCGCGAGATAAAATATAATAATAATAGAAAGGAGAAAGAGAGAGAGAGAGAGAGAGAGAGAGAGAGAGAGAGAGAGAGAGAGAGAGAGAGAGAGAGAGAGAGAGAGAGAGAGAGAGAGAGAGAGAGAGAGAGAGAAAAAAAAAAAAGCGAGAAGACCCACACACACAAAGTAAATTAGTCCAAACAGTCTCTCTTTTGCTAACAAATTGTGGCTCCAACGGAGCCGAGTATTGGTAGACGTCATCCAGTCCAGTCCAAGCAAGCATATAGCAGGCTGCTGCTGCTGCTGCTTACTTGGAAGAGGTGTATTTGGTGACAGCCTTTGTGCCTTCAGACACTGCGTGTTTTGCCAGTTCACCGGGAAGCAAGAGACGAACGGCAGTCTGGATTTCCCTGCTGGTGATGGTGGAACGCTTGTTGTAGTGTGCCAAACGAGAAGCTTCGGCGGCGATGCGTTCAAAGATGTCGTTCACGAAAGAATTCATGATAGACATGGCCTTGGAAGACACGCCGGTGTCAGGGTGAACCTGCTTCAGCACCTTGTAGATGTAGATGGAGTAGCTCTCCTTCCTCCTGCGCTTCTTCTTCTTGTCTCCCTTGGCAATGGCCTTCTGGGCCTTGCCAGCTTTCTTGGCAGCTTTTCCTGATGCTTTGGGAGGCATGATGGTTTCGTATTCACTGTGGGAATAAATTTTGTCCTGTCCGAACCGAACCGAACCGAAAAATATAGAACAGGGGGGGAGATTTCAAGAGGGATAGATGAAGTAGTAGAAGGGGAGAGAGAGTTTTTAGTAGGAGGGGAAAGTACAGAGGCTTTACTCTGTATGCATGGCTGTAGTGAATTTAGAGTGTTGAAACCATCACGTCTCAGTACAGGGAGGAGGCGTGAGTCAGAAGCATCAGAAGGAAGGATTTGATTTTGTTGTTGTGTGTGTGTCTGGACTGGACTGTCTGAGAGTGAGAATGTGTGTGCTTAGATCAGGCATTATGTAATGTTTTGTTTTTATGAGTGTATAAGTTAGTGGTCGTGTGTGTGTGTGATTAAGGCTTTCAATTGATGGACAGCTTGAGGAAGAGTTTGTTAGGGTGTGGGTGAGTGAATGTAAGTGAGTGTGGGTAATGTTTGTGGGGTTTAAAGGAAAGATGATTTTTCATATTAGGCTAGGGAGAGAAATATTGAGTGGAGTGGAGGGAGAGCGGGCGGATGTGTCTTTGTGGTTCTGTCGGCGGGCAGGGAGTCTGGCCGGCCAGGCAGGTGGACAGCCTTGCTGTTATTGGTTGGTGAGTGAATGTATGTGTGTACATGTATGTGCGTGTGTGTGTGTGAATTGATATATGTACGGGAGAGAAGAATGGAGATGGTGTTAAAAGATAGGGTTTGGTAATGTGTATGTTTGTAGGTCAAGTAACGAGAGACTGCCAGGATTGCCTCTGCCGATGCTTAAGTGTTGTATTTTATGTGTTATGTCTGGGCGAAGTAGGGGGTATTTTTCTAATTGTTTTAGGAGTTTGTGATGCCAGAAAAGGTTGAGAGGAGGGCGTTTTGAAATGTTGTGTAGGTGTTCTGATGTGGTGTAATGGTACCAACGTGTGTCATGTATCCAGCGGAGGGCAAGGTTTTGAATGCGTTGTAGGGAAATGGTGTTGGAGTGTGCGGAAAGTTTTAATGCAAGAGGACAGTATGAGAGTAGAGGAAATACGAGAGCTGTGTATAGGTGTATTTTAGTTTTGACAGAGGCTGCTTTAAATCTGAAAAGGTTGGAAAGTGTTTTCCTGGCAATCTCTCGTTTGGTTTTGATGTGGTGATGGAAGCGGAGGTGATTGTCAATGGTGAGGCCAAGGACTTTAGTAGTGTTGGTGACGGGAATGCGGATAGGATTGGGTAGGATGGTGCTTTGGAAGAGAGGGTGGGGAACGTTTGTTTTAGTTTTGAAATAGGTGGCTGAGGCTTTGTTGGGGTGTGAGTGAATGCGCCATTTGTGTTCCCAGGATGTGAGCTGGTTGAGTTCGTTTTGCATGCGGGCTGTCAAGGTGTCGAGGTGTGGAGCGCGGGTTAGGAGTGTAACGTCGTCTGCGTATTGTACTGTCAGAGATTGTGGGTGTATTGTGTTGGGAATGTCGTGTGTGTACATGTTGTAGAGAATGGGGCCGAGGACAGATCCCTGTGGCACACCAGCTTGAGGGGAGAAATAGTTAGATGTTTTGTCTTTGTGTAAGATTCTACATCTTCTGTCAGTTAAAAAGTTACAGAGTAATTTAGTAAGAGGGGTGGGAAGATTGAAGTGATGTAGAATCTTGTACTTGAGTCCTGTGTGCCAGACAGTGTCAAATGCCTTGGCTACGTCCTTGGTGACCATGAGTGATTTGTAGCGAATTGATGAGGAAGAGTCGATGTATGATACAATGGTGTTTAAGGCGTCTTCAGTAGAAGTGAAAGGGCGGAAACCGAATTGAATGGATGGAATGAGGTTATTTATCTCGAGGTGTGTCCTGAGTCTAGAGTGTAGTAGCCGTTCGTAAGTCTTTCCAAGTCCATTGAGGAGACTGATAGGTCTATAGTGAGAGGGGTTGGAAGGTGTTTTATGAGGTTTGGGTATGAGTCGTATATTAGCTGTCTTGAATGTCGAAGGGAAGTACCCGCATGCCAGTGAGGCGTTGTAAAGTGATGTTATGTTATGTATGATGTTGAGTGGGAGGTGTCTTAGGGCATGGAAGGTGATGCCTGATGGACCAGCACAGCGTCTGGGAGAATGTTTGAGGATGTTTTGGACTTCGTCCACATGAAAGGGTGTGGTGAGGTGAGAGTTTTGATGATGATGTCTGAGGTTTGCGTAGTGTATAATTGGATCATGTTGTGTGAGTGCGTGACCCTGTATCATGATTTGTTCAATGTTGTGTACGTGTTGTAAGATAGTTTGGTGTTGTGTTGGTGGATGTGGTTGAAAGATGTTTTCCCAGTGTTGTTTAAAAGCTTCGACTACTTCGGAAGAATCGTAGATTTTTGTGTTGTTTATAAGGAGGTAGTCAAAGTTATTAGTTTGTATGCCTTTTAGTTTACGTATTTTTGCCCAGAATTTAGAAGGATTTTTTGTTCTGTGAATTTCTGTATGTTGTATTGTGTTGTGCCAGTGTTCATTGTGGTCTTGTTGTAGGCTGGCAAGAATATGTCTCCGTAGAATGCCGAGATCCCATAGCACTTGATGGAGGCGAAGTTGATTGTGTGTGTATCTGTGTCTGTAACATGTGATAAGTCTTTTTGTACGGTGGGAAGGTATAAAGTCTCTGTATATGTTGTAACGTGTTGTGGGTGTGTGGGAGCAAATTGCTTCCATGATAGTGTTCTGGATTCTCTCGGCTTGTATGTCAATGGTATCTGAAGGTTGTCCTTCGTAATCAAATTGCAAGTGAGTGTCTTGAAGCGTTGATTGAAAGTTTGTCCAGTTAGTCTTGTTGTAGTCTAGTCTTAAGGGAGATGGAATGGCAATGGGATTGGGTGAGAGGTATAGGATGACAGGAATATGGTCAGAGCCGCATATGGGTCCGGGTGCGAGGTAGTGATTGAGATGGAGGGTGTGACGGTTGGTGAAGGCGAGGTCTGGTCGACCTCTGCCGCCGTTGTGTGAGTAAGTGGTATGAAAGTCAGGGCCGAGGAATCGCAGATTTTTGAGTGTTGTGATTTGTAGGAGTTGTGTTCCGTGTCTGTTGCAGGTGTTGTGATTGAATGCAGTGTGGTTTGCGTTGAAGTCTGCAAGTATGTATGTGGGTATGTTGTGGTTGAAGAGAGTGTTTAGGTCTGCGTAAGGAATGTGTGTGTTGGGTCGAGTATAAGTGGTGGCGACCAGTATGGGGCCGTGTTCAGTGTAAATTTTCGCAGCCAAAAAGTGCCGGAATCTCCACTCAGTGATAAATTCATGCCGTGTAGTGTTTTTAATGAGAATGGCAACGCCGTCATACTGTGTTTCTGTAGTGTAACGTGTAGTGTATCCGTAGTATTTTATGGGTAGTGTTGTTGTGCCTGTACTGTTTAAGAGTAATATGTCTGGGTTGTGTTCGTCTATGAGGTTGTGTATTAAGTGCCTGTTTGTGTAGTATGAGCGGCAGTTGAATTGAATGATTTTTATGAAAGTGATGATTTATGTGGTGGGGGCTTTTTGTGACTGCGGGTTACGGCGGGGGAGAGGTTGATATTTGAGGTAGGGGTGTTTAAGAGGTAGGGGTGGGGAGTGGGGATTAAGGATTGAGGGTTGGGAGAGGGGTTTGGGGAGGCTTCCCCTACGCTGACGTCCTCGTCGGAGGTGGTTGCGTATGATGAGGAGAGGGGGGAAGAGGTGGGGGAGCAGGATGAGACGCTGGCTTTGATGGGAGTTGATGCGAGTTGTGGAGATGGAAGGTTGTCGGTTGATGTTGAAGGGTGAGTTTTAGGTTTTGTGGAGGCTTCAGCAGAGGGTGTTGTGGGAGGAGAGGTAGGTGGGATGGGAGGTGAGGTTGGGGGAAAGGATGAGGTTGTTGGTTGTATGGTTATGGCGGGGGCAGCTGTATTTGTAGTGTTGTCATCAGCGATTTTTATTGCTGAGATAGGAATATTGATTGTAGGAAGTTTGTTGTGTTCTAGTATGAGTGGAAGAATTTGTGAAAATTTGATGTTGTTACCTTGGCTGAGAGAGGCAGCTGAGGCAACACAAGCATGTACCTTAGCACATAAGGTGTTGGTGTCTAGGGTGGTTGAGTAGGGTGGAAGGTTGAGAGGTGGAGGGTTGAGAGTGAGAGAAGGGGTGTTCATTTTTGTGGCTTGAGCATAAGAGGTAGAGGAGGCAGAGGTGTGAGCAGAGTTTTGGTTAGGAGCAGTGTTGGATGTGGGTTGTTTAGTTTGGGCTTGTTTTTTGATTGGACAGGAATAGGATATGGCTGTGTGTGGTCCAGAGCAGTTTATGCATTTGATGTTAGTTGCAGTGCAAGTAGTGTGGGTGTGGTCTGTGCTGGTACATTTAGAGCAGATAGAGGTGGTTGTTGTGCAGTTGGAAGTTGTGTGGGTGAATTGATAGCATTTATAACATTGCATGGTAGGGATGTATCTCTCCTTCTCCAAAGTGTATGAGGGGATGATGATGGAGTAGGCTTTAATGCCAGTGTCAAGGAGCTTGTCTGCGTCTTTTAAGGTAGTACATTTAATTTTGAGGGCAGGGAATTTTGTGTTACGCAGTTTGAGGACCTCGTCAATTGAGACGCTGTTCCTGGCCATCATTTCAGTCTTTATGTCTTCAGAGGTATGTGGGATAAAGTGAGAGCCTATTCTAAAGGCAAGTAGGGTGCGGGCAGCACGTGAGTGGGCTGTTTCCACCAGTTGGAAGCCTTTTGATGCAAGTTTTGTTGTTGTTGTGGTGGCGTCATGTTGTTTGAAGTGATGCTCGTCGGATAGACGGACGATCACGTATTGGCCTGAAATAAAGCACCTGACATGTGGTATTTCGGTGATTGTAAAAAAGGTAGTGCTTATGTCATTGGGAGGTGGTTGTGTGTAGGTGTAGCGTAGTGTAAAGGGAGGTGTGTGTGCGTTGGGAGGCACGTTTGAAGTGGGAGGAGTCATGTTGTTGACATTGAGGGAGGAGCAGGAGTTAAGATGTAGGAAGAAGTGGAAGGAGAAGGGTTTCCCAGAGTTACACCACCCCTCTAAAGAGTAGGGGCCCCCTTATGGCACTGCCTGCAGGGTTCAATTTCGTCTGGGAAGACGACTACGGGAGAAGGAGAAATGGATAGTATGAGAAAAGTTGTTTTGTAAGTATCCACTTTTGGTCACCAGCGTTAGAGGGTTTGAATCCCTCAGTCGTGGGGTGACCAGTGGAACTTAGTGCGACCAAAAGAACTAATTACTTAGTTATTCTCTTTTATTTCAGGAAAAGCTGTTTGGAGATGGCAGGGAGAGCCTTTGTGCTTGGCTTTTTGCAGGGGAGCGGCAGGGGAGCGGCAGGATATGTCGCTCCTTTTATTATTTTCTTCTCTCTTCGTTCTTCTCTCTTCTTTCTTCTTTCTTTCTTTCTTCTTTCTTCTTTCTTCTTTCTTCTTTGCTTCAGTGCTAGAAGGGCACTTTAGGAGACGGAGCCGAGCAGGGGGGTTCCTCTGTAAGGACTGGACGTCTTGTCCTGTCCGCAGTTGAAAATTTCTTATATGCGACAAACTTACTCAGGATCACGATCAGATGCCATGAGACGCGCGCTGATTGGTCCAGCGGGGAGCTCGGTTTTCTTCCCTGATCTGGCTGCCAGTATAAATATTGAAAATGGGAGAAATTTTGGCGTCATTCAACTTGTAGATCGTGTAGCCTGCGCTGCTGCTACGCGTCACCCCCAGCAAACTATTACTACTACTACTACTACTACATTACCACCATGTCTGGACGTGGCAAGGGTGGAAAAGTGAAGGGAAAATCAAAGTCCCGCTCCAGTCGGGCTGGACTTCAGTTCCCCGTCGGCAGGATTCACCGTCTTCTGAGGAAGGGTAACTACGCTGAGCGCGTAGGCGCTGGAGCTCCAGTTTACCTTGCAGCAGTTATGGAATACCTAGCTGCTGAGGTCCTTGAGCTTGCCGGCAATGCTGCCCGTGACAACAAGAAAACTCGCATTATCCCGCGTCACCTTCAGCTGGCTATCCGCAACGACGAGGAACTGAACAAGCTCCTCTCGGGCGTGACCATTGCACAGGGCGGTGTGCTGCCCAACATCCAAGCAGTGCTCCTTCCCAAGAAGACTGAGAAGAAATAATCAAAGAACGAGGAGAAATAAAAGGAATCTCCACCATTCCTTTGACACACTACTACTATTATCCGGCTCCTATTCGGAGCCACATATTATAAATCTTGAGAGTTGGACGGACCAGGATTAGGATATAAATGATATGATTAGGTGATAGCAACATTATTCATAATAGTAATGATAATAAAAATACTACCTACGTATAACGCATAACAAACCGGTATTTTAGTGTTGAAGGGAAGCTGTGAATCTATTACCTAGTGGTTCATTTATCATTTTATTTGCTTATATATATATATATATATATATATATATATATATATATATATATATATATATATATATATATATATATATATATAAATATTTAAATTTATTTACTTATTCATTGTTTCCTCATTAATGATTAACATAGCTGAAACTTATTTTAGATCATTTCTTCTACAACTTGATGTTTCTCGATTCCATGAGTAAGACAAAAAAAAATAATATCATTTAAAAAATATTACTTGATAGTGATAAAGCAATATGTTATATATATATATATATATATATATATATATATATATATATATATATATATATATATATATATATAATAATATATATATATAAGAAATGAATGACCAACATACTCTTTATGCAAAAGATTGTGGACCTAGAAGGTCCGGGATATATGTGTTGTTGACGGTAATAAACGGCTTTGCAATGCAATCCTTAACCACCAAATCCGTACAAAGTACGTCCTTGACGCTTCAGGGCATACACGACGTCCATTGCAGTAACAGTCTTGCGCTTAGCGTGCTCTGTGTAGGTGACAGCATCCCTGATAACGTTCTCCAGGAACACCTTAAGCACACCACGCGTCTCTTCATAGATCAAGCCAGAGATACGCTTCACGCCGCCGCGACGAGCCAGACGACGAATAGCTGGTTTGGTGATGCCCTGGATGTTATCACGTAAAACCTTTCGGTGACGCTTAGCGCCTCCTTTCCCAAGACCCTTGCCTCCCTTGCCGCGGCCAGTCATGCTGCTAGTGTGTGTGGAGCGAAGCGATGCGCACTAGAGACTGAATACATTTTTCAAGCTATCCGCGTTTATATAGGCCGGCAGCGTTCGAGCTTGTAGTAGGTTATATTGATATATATACCCACCACAGGAGACTGCGTGATTATTTATATGTGTGTGTGTGTGTGTGTGTGTGTGTGTGTGTGTGTGTGTGTGTGTGTGTGTGTGTGTGTGTGTGTGTGTGTGTGTGTGTGTGTGTGTGTGTGTGTGTGTGTGTGTGTGTGATATATATATATATATATATATATATATATATATATATATATATATATATATATATATATAATTTTTATTTTATTTTATTTTATTTTTTGCTATAGACTAGCAGAAAGCATCCATAATATAAATAAAAACAAAGAAAAGAATAGGAAAGATTATATTTACTAACCGGTATTTGTTTTTGATATCAGCCCTAACAGAAACTCCCGATGACCTTGAAGTTCTCGCATTCTGGTGTTCCCAGGCGGTCACCCATCCAAGTACTACCCAGACCCAACGGCAGCCGGCAGCGTTCGAGCTTGTAGTTGGCTATATTCATACTTACCCAATACAGGAGACTGCGTGATTATTTATGTGTGTATATATATATATATATATATATATATATATATATATATATATATATATATATATATATATATATATATATATATATATATTTTTTTTTTTTTTTTTTTTTTTTTTTTTTGCTATAGACTAGCAGAAAGCATCCTTAATATAAATAAAAACAAAGAAATGAATAGGAAAGATTATATTTACTAACCGGTATTTGTTTTTGATATCAGCCCTAACAGAAACACCCGATGACCTTGAAGTTCTCGCATTCTGGTGTTCCCAGGCGGTCACCCATCCAAGTACTATCCAGACCCAACGGCAGCCGGCAGCGTTCGAGCGTGTAGTTGGCTATATTCATACTTACCCAATACAGGAGACTGCGTGATTATTGATATATATATATATATATATATATATATATATATATATATATATATATATATATATATATATATATATATACACGCACACACACACACAAATCTAGCGAGAACTTCAAGGTCATCGGGAGTTTAATAAAAATTAATAAAAATTAATAAAAAAAAAAAAAAAAAAAAACTTCTAACCATTCAAAAGTAAATGATAAAGAATATACGGAATTAAACAAAAACAGGAAAAAACAATAAATAAAAACATTGAATGCCAACAACATCTGGTGTTCCCAGGCGGTCACCCATCCAAGTACTATCCAGACCCAACGTTGCTTAACTTCGCTGATCGGACGAGAAGCGGTGCATTCAACGTGGTATGGTCGTTGGCCCTAATTTTGACGAGGTATACCTTACTTAAGCCAATGCCGCAGGTTCCACAATGGGGATCACATGCACACTGTCTACCGACTCCTTCGGCGAGCACGTTAGGGTGAGCATTAAATGCACTAGGTTTCAGAGCCTGTTTCCCGACTTCCACCTACGGGAACCTTACCTAAATAGAATAAAAGAAAGAATAATTAAAAATCATAAACCTTAATCAGAAGAAATCTTAATAAATCAAACCTAAACAAAACAAAGAAGGGAATAAAAGAAGATATATATATATATATATATATATATATATATATATATATATATATATATATATATATATATATATATATATATATATATATATCATTTTTTTTCCCTTCTTTGTTTTCTTTAGGTTTGATTTATTAAGATTTCTTCTAATTAAGGTTTATGATTTTTAATTATTCTTTCTTTTATTCTATTTAGGTATATTATTTTATATTTTTTCTTTTTTCTTTAGGTTAGATTTATTAAGATTTCTCCTAATTAAGGTTTAAGATTATTAATTATTCTTTCTTTCACGATATAATGTTCTTCTATATATAATTTATATGACTTTTTTGTGGTTAGTTTTGATGAGGTTAGGTTATGCTCAGTTAGGTTCGATGAGATTAGGTTGGGTTAGGTTAATTAATCCTAAGCTCAGTTATAGCGATTGAGCACTTTATTTATATATTATAATTATTATTATTATTGTTATTATTATTTTTATTATTATTATTATTATTATTATTATTATTATTATTATTATCATTATTATTATTATTATTATTATTTTATTTTATTTTATATTTTATTTTATTATTTTTATTATTATTATTATTATTATTATTATTATTATTATTATTATTATTATTATTATTATTATTATTAATATTATTATTATTATTATTATTATTATTATTGTTATTTATATTATTATTATTATTATTATTATTATTATTATTATTATTATTATTATTTTTATTATTAGTTTTATTATTATTTTGATGATGATGATGATGATGATGATGATGATGATGATGATGATGATGATGATGAGGATGATGATAATGATAAAAAGAAAAAAATCTGAAAATATATTATTTTTTGTGCGTGTTATCACCCGCCATTGTGTTACGTACACTGTCAAGACAGACAAAAGCACGGTAGCATGTGTGATAGTGCAGCGTCAAAACTTTCACGCTCTTGTATATTATATTGACAAATTCATGATTTCAATTTATGCTATAGCTATTATATATTGTATTGTATTTGTGTTTGTGTTTAGTGTTCCCTAAAAGATAAGCAGGAACAGTTTATTCAAGACCACGTTTTCCTTGTTTTACCATCTAGGGGAGACTAAACACCCGAATAATTACAATACCAATAATTCAATAAATTACCGTTCAAATTTAATGCAAGTAATAGCAGTAGGAAAGGTACACTACTACATTATGCCTTACAACAACAACAACAACAACAACAACAACAACAACAACAACAACAACATATCGGTAAATAAAGATCATCTCATAATATTAAGGGATCAAACCTTATGTATGAAAATTTAGGAACATTGATGTTTCAAAACCCGGCTTTGATAGATCATAAAATGTTCATCATCAACAAGGTGTATATATATATATATATATATATATATATATATATATATATATATATATATATATATATATATATATATATATATATATATATATATATATATATAAGTATGTAAAACAGACTTTCCTTTCGGGTTACAGAAAATTAAACCACTCTCCAAATAACCAATGAAAATAAAATAAAAATATTCCTAAAATATAGTCGTAATAGAACATTTATTGAAAGCAACTGAAAGCTCCTTTCAAGTTGTGTGGAAAAAAATATTGACGCATTTTTTTTGCTTTTGGGGGAGGACGGCAGGAAAGAAACTATCTCGCTGACCTTGAAACTTCCACGGGCTCTACGAGGCCTGCCTTGGCATACAAGTCACTCTTTTTAACACCCGCTAATACCAGGCTACCAAACAATATTATGGCAAACTCGGGTGGGAAAAAAAAAATCATCATTTTTCTTCCAATGACATAACTTTTTTTTTTTTTTATTCTCTCTCTCTCTCTCTCTCTCTCTCTCTCTCTCTCTCTCTCTCTCTCTCTCTCTCTCTCTCTCTCTCTCTCTCACACGACGAAGCGAGTGAGTGAGAGTGAGTTGTAAAATGGTGGGAAGACGGGCGGTCGGGCGGGCGGGTGGGTGGCTGGCTGGCTGGCCGGCCGGCCGGCCGGGGCAGCAGCAGGAGCTTCTTGCTTAGTTCTGACCAATCACAAGCCTGGGTTTCAGCTCACGGGGTAGGGAGAATCTGTATATATAGTCCCAAACCTGAAAATGCGCGTCACACTACTCCTCCTCCTCTGTTCGTCCGTCGTCGCTATGGCTCGTACAAAGCAGACAGCTCGCAAGTCCACCGGTGGGAAGGCGCCTCGTAAGCAACTTGCTACGAAGGCCGCTCGTAAATCCGCGCCTGCCACCGGAGGTGTCAAGAAGCCTCACCGTTACAGGCCGGGGACTGTGGCTCTCCGTGAAATCCGCCGTTACCAGAAGAGCACTGAGCTGCTCATCAGGAAGTTGCCCTTCCAACGTTTGGTACGCGAGATTGCTCAGGATTTCAAGACTGATCTCCGTTTCCAGTCCTCTGCTGTCATGGCTCTGCAGGAGGCCTCCGAGGCTTACCTTGTGGGTCTATTTGAGGACACAAACCTTTGCGCTATCCACGCCAAGCGCGTCACTATCATGCCAAAGGACATCCAGCTTGCCCGCCGCATCCGAGGCGAGCGTGCCTAAGCAAGCAGTTAGTTAGTTAGTTAGTTGACTGACTGATTCGCGTTGATATCAACATCAAGATATCTTCTGTCTATCTAGCTAGGCCCTTTTCAGGGCCAAAGTATGGTCACAAAAGAGAGTTGTTGTTGGTTAATGTTATTGATATTCTTCTATTAAAAAATAAATAAATGAATAAAAATAAATCAATAAATAAAAAATACCTCTTGTATTTAGTCACGGAGTTAATAATAATAATAATAATAATAACTTGTGCATGCATGTAGTGAACACATATCCTTTAAACTGGACATTTTCGTCACTTGCGTAAAATATAGTCACCAACATCAATAAAAAAATAAAAGTTGTTGGATATTGTTCCTATTATTCTTGAATTCATTTTGAAGTACTGTGCTGTATGTATGTAGGTAACTTGTGTATATGTAGGAGACACATATTACTTGACCTTGAAATTTCCGTCCTCGCGAGATAAAATATAATAATAATAGAAAGGAGAAGAGAGAGAGAGAGAGAGAGAGAGAGAGAGAGAGAGAGAGAGAGAGAGAGAGAGAGAGAGAGAGAGAGAGAGAGAGAGAGAGAGAGAGAGAGAGAGAGAGAAAAAAAGCGAGAAGACCCACACACACAAAGTAAATTAGTCCAAACAGTCTCTCTTTTGCTAACAAATTGTGGCTCCAACGGAGCCGAGTATTGGTAGACGTCATCCAGTCCAGTCCAAGCAAGCATATAGCAGGCTGCTGCTGCTGCTGCTTACTTGGAAGAGGTGTATTTGGTGACAGCCTTTGTGCCTTCAGACACTGCGTGTTTTGCCAGTTCACCGGGAAGCAAGAGACGAACGGCAGTCTGGATTTCCCTGCTGGTGATGGTGGAACGCTTGTTGTAGTGTGCCAAACGAGAAGCTTCGGCGGCGATGCGTTCAAAGATGTCGTTCACGAAAGAATTCATGATAGACATGGCCTTGGAAGACACGCCGGTGTCAGGGTGAACCTGCTTCAGCACCTTGTAGATGTAGATGGAGTAGCTCTCCTTCCTCCTGCGCTTCTTCTTCTTGTCTCCCTTGGCAATGGCCTTCTGGGCCTTGCCAGCTTTCTTGGCAGCTTTTCCTGATGCTTTGGGAGGCATGATGGTTTCGTATTCACTGT
>JAXIVD010000219.1:115000-117500 GCA_036785275.1 Cancer borealis | reverse complement strand
CTTGGCATACAAGTCACTCTTTTTAACACCCGCTAATACCAGGCTACCAAACAATATTATGGCAAACTCGGGTGGGAAAAAAAAAATCATCATTTTTCTTCCAATGACATAACTTTTTTTTTTTTTTATTTCTCTCTCTCTCTCTCTCTCTCTCTCTCTCTCTCTCTCTCTCTCTCTCTCTCTCTCTCTCTCTCTCTCTCTCTCACACGACGAAGCGAGTGAGTGAGAGTGAGTTGTAAAATGGTGGGAAGACGGGCGGTCGGGCGGGCGGGTGGGTGGCTGGCTGGCTGGCCGGCCGGCCGGCCGGGGCAGCAGCAGGAGCTTCTTGCTTAGTTCTGACCAATCACAAGCCTGGGTTTCAGCTCACGGGGTAGGGAGAATCTGTATATATAGTCCCAAACCTGAAAATGCGCGTCACACTACTCCTCCTCCTCTGTTCGTCCGTCGTCGCTATGGCTCGTACAAAGCAGACAGCTCGCAAGTCCACCGGTGGGAAGGCGCCTCGTAAGCAACTTGCTACGAAGGCCGCTCGTAAATCCGCGCCTGCCACCGGAGGTGTCAAGAAGCCTCACCGTTACAGGCCGGGGACTGTGGCTCTCCGTGAAATCCGCCGTTACCAGAAGAGCACTGAGCTGCTCATCAGGAAGTTGCCCTTCCAACGTTTGGTACGCGAGATTGCTCAGGATTTCAAGACTGATCTCCGTTTCCAGTCCTCTGCTGTCATGGCTCTGCAGGAGGCCTCCGAGGCTTACCTTGTGGGTCTATTTGAGGACACAAACCTTTGCGCTATCCACGCCAAGCGCGTCACTATCATGCCAAAGGACATCCAGCTTGCCCGCCGCATCCGAGGCGAGCGTGCCTAAGCAAGCAGTTAGTTAGTTAGTTAGTTGACTGACTGATTCGCGTTGATATCAACATCAAGATATCTTCTGTCTATCTAGCTAGGCCCTTTTCAGGGCCAAAGTATGGTCACAAAAGAGAGTTGTTGTTGGTTAATGTTATTGATATTCTTCTATTAAAAAATAAATAAATGAATAAAAATAAATCAATAAATAAAAAATACCTCTTGTATTTAGTCACGGAGTTAATAATAATAATAATAATAATAACTTGTGCATGCATGTAGTGAACACATATCCTTTAAACTGGACATTTTCGTCACTTGCGTAAAATATAGTCACCAACATCAATAAAAAAATAAAAGTTGTTGGATATTGTTCCTATTATTCTTGAATTCATTTTGAAGTACTGTGCTGTATGTATGTAGGTAACTTGTGTATATGTAGGAGACACATATTACTTGACCTTGAAATTTCCGTCCTCGCGAGATAAAATATAATAATAATAGAAAGAGAGAGAGAGAGAGAGAGAGAGAGAGAGAGAGAGAGAGAGAGAGAGAGAGAGAGAGAGAGAGAGAGAGAGAGAGAGAGAGAGAGAGAGAGAGAGAGAGAGAAAAAAAAAAAAGCGAGAAGACCCACACACACAAAGTAAATTAGTCCAAACAGTCTCTCTTTTGCTAACAAATTGTGGCTCCAACGGAGCCGAGTATTGGTAGACGTCATCCAGTCCAGTCCAAGCAAGCATATAGCAGGCTGCTGCTGCTGCTGCTTACTTGGAAGAGGTGTATTTGGTGACAGCCTTTGTGCCTTCAGACACTGCGTGTTTTGCCAGTTCACCGGGAAGCAAGAGACGAACGGCAGTCTGGATTTCCCTGCTGGTGATGGTGGAACGCTTGTTGTAGTGTGCCAAACGAGAAGCTTCGGCGGCGATGCGTTCAAAGATGTCGTTCACGAAAGAATTCATGATAGACATGGCCTTGGAAGACACGCCGGTGTCAGGGTGAACCTGCTTCAGCACCTTGTAGATGTAGATGGAGTAGCTCTCCTTCCTCCTGCGCTTCTTCTTCTTGTCTCCCTTGGCAATGGCCTTCTGGGCCTTGCCAGCTTTCTTGGCAGCTTTTCCTGATGCTTTGGGAGGCATGATGGTTTCGTATTCACTGTGGGAATAAATTTTGTCCTGTCCGCAGTTGAAAATTTCTTATATGCGACAAACTTACTCAGGATCACGATCAGATGCCATGAGACGCGCGCTGATTGGTCCAGCGGGGAGCTCGGTTTTCTTCCCTGATCTGGCTGCCAGTATAAATATTGAAAATGGGAGAAATTTTGGCGTCATTCAACTTGTAGATCGTGTAGCCTGCGCTGCTGCTACGCGTCACCCCCAGCAAACTATTACTACTACTACTACTACTACATTACCACCATGTCTGGACGTGGCAAGGGTGGAAAAGTGAAGGGAAAATCAAAGTCCCGCTCCAGTCGGGCTGGACTTCAGTTCCCCGTCGGCAGGATTCACCGTCTTCTGAGGAAGGGTAACTACGCTGAGCGCGTAGGCGCTGGAGCTCCAGTTTACCTTGCAGCAGTTATGGAATACCTAGCTGCTGAGGTCCTTGAGCTTGCCGGCAATGCTGCCCGTGACAACAAGAAAACTCGCATTATCC
>JAXIVD010000219.1:100000-110000 GCA_036785275.1 Cancer borealis | reverse complement strand
TAAGCAACTTGCTACGAAGGCCGCTCGTAAATCCGCGCCTGCCACCGGAGGTGTCAAGAAGCCTCACCGTTACAGGCCGGGGACTGTGGCTCTCCGTGAAATCCGCCGTTACCAGAAGAGCACTGAGCTGCTCATCAGGAAGTTGCCCTTCCAACGTTTGGTACGCGAGATTGCTCAGGATTTCAAGACTGATCTCCGTTTCCAGTCCTCTGCTGTCATGGCTCTGCAGGAGGCCTCCGAGGCTTACCTTGTGGGTCTATTTGAGGACACAAACCTTTGCGCTATCCACGCCAAGCGCGTCACTATCATGCCAAAGGACATCCAGCTTGCCCGCCGCATCCGAGGCGAGCGTGCCTAAGCAAGCAGTTAGTTAGTTAGTTAGTTGACTGACTGATTCGCGTTGATATCAACATCAAGATATCTTCTGTCTATCTAGCTAGGCCCTTTTCAGGGCCAAAGTATGGTCACAAAAGAGAGTTGTTGTTGGTTAATGTTATTGATATTCTTCTATTAAAAAATAAATAAATGAATAAAAATAAATCAATAAATAAAAAATACCTCTTGTATTTAGTCACGGAGTTAATAATAATAATAATAATAATAACTTGTGCATGCATGTAGTGAACACATATCCTTTAAACTGGACATTTTCGTCACTTGCGTAAAATATAGTCACCAACATCAATAAAAAAATAAAAGTTGTTGGATATTGTTCCTATTATTCTTGAATTCATTTTGAAGCTGTGCTGTATGTATGTAGGTAACTTGTGTATATGTAGGAGACACATATTACTTGACCTTGAAATTTCCGTCCTCGCGAGATAAAATATAATAATAATAGAAAGGAGAAGAGAGAAGAGAGAGAGAGAGAGAGAGAGAGAGAGAGAGAGAGAGAGAGAGAGAGAGAGAGAGAGAGAGAGAGAGAGAGAGAGAGAGAGAGAGAGAGAAAAAAAAAAAGCGAGAAGACCCACACACACAAAGTAAATTAGTCCAAACAGTCTCTCTTTTGCTAACAAATTGTGGCTCCAACGGAGCCGAGTATTGGTAGACGTCATCCAGTCCAGTCCAAGCAAGCATATAGCAGGCTGCTGCTGCTGCTGCTTACTTGGAAGAGGTGTATTTGGTGACAGCCTTTGTGCCTTCAGACACTGCGTGTTTTGCCAGTTCACCGGGAAGCAAGAGACGAACGGCAGTCTGGATTTCCCTGCTGGTGATGGTGGAACGCTTGTTGTAGTGTGCCAAACGAGAAGCTTCGGCGGCGATGCGTTCAAAGATGTCGTTCACGAAAGAATTCATGATAGACATGGCCTTGGAAGACACGCCGGTGTCAGGGTGAACCTGCTTCAGCACCTTGTAGATGTAGATGGAGTAGCTCTCCTTCCTCCTGCGCTTCTTCTTCTTGTCTCCCTTGGCAATGGCCTTCTGGGCCTTGCCAGCTTTCTTGGCAGCTTTTCCTGATGCTTTGGGAGGCATGATGGTTTCGTATTCACTGTGGGAATAAATTTTGTCCTGTCCGCAGTTGAAAATTTCTTATATGCGACAAACTTACTCAGGATCACGATCAGATGCCATGAGACGCGCGCTGATTGGTCCAGCGGGGAGCTCGGTTTTCTTCCCTGATCTGGCTGCCAGTATAAATATTGAAAATGGGAGAAATTTTGGCGTCATTCAACTTGTAGATCGTGTAGCCTGCGCTGCTGCTACGCGTCACCCCCAGCAAACTATTACTACTACTACTACTACTACATTACCACCATGTCTGGACGTGGCAAGGGTGGAAAAGTGAAGGGAAAATCAAAGTCCCGCTCCAGTCGGGCTGGACTTCAGTTCCCCGTCGGCAGGATTCACCGTCTTCTGAGGAAGGGTAACTACGCTGAGCGCGTAGGCGCTGGAGCTCCAGTTTACCTTGCAGCAGTTATGGAATACCTAGCTGCTGAGGTCCTTGAGCTTGCCGGCAATGCTGCCCGTGACAACAAGAAAACTCGCATTATCCCGCGTCACCTTCAGCTGGCTATCCGCAACGACGAGGAACTGAACAAGCTCCTCTCGGGCGTGACCATTGCACAGGGCGGTGTGCTGCCCAACATCCAAGCAGTGCTCCTTCCCAAGAAGACTGAGAAGAAATAATCAAAGAACGAGGAGAAATAAAAGGAATCTCCACCATTCCTTTGACACACTACTACTATTATCCGGCTCCTATTCGGAGCCACATATTATAAATCTTGAGAGTTGGACGGACCAGGATTAGGATATAAATGATATGATTAGGTGATAGCAACATTATTCATAATAGTAATGATAATAAAAATACTACCTACGTATAACGCATAACAAACCGGTATTTTAGTGTTGAAGGGAAGCTGTGAATCTATTACCTAGTGGTTCATTTATCATTTTATTTGCTTATATATATATATATATATATATATATATATATATATATATATATATATATATATATATATATATATATATATATATATATATATTTAAATTTATTTACTTATTCATTGTTTCCTCATTAATGATTAACATAGCTGAAACTTATTTTAGATCATTTCTTCTACAACTTGATGTTATTTTCTCGATTCCATGAGTAAGACAAAAAAAAATAATATCATTTAAAAAATATTACTTGATAGTGATAAAGCAATATGTTTATATATATATATATATATATATATATATATATATATATATATATATATATATATATATATATATATATATATATATATATATATAAGAAATGAATGACCAACATACTCTTTATGCAAAAGATTGTGGACCTAGAAGGTCCGGGATATATGTGTTGTTGACGGTAATAAACGGCTTTGCAATGCAATCCTTAACCACCAAATCCGTACAAAGTACGTCCTTGACGCTTCAGGGCATACACGACGTCCATTGCAGTAACAGTCTTGCGCTTAGCGTGCTCTGTGTAGGTGACAGCATCCCTGATAACGTTCTCCAGGAACACCTTAAGCACACCACGCGTCTCTTCATAGATCAAGCCAGAGATACGCTTCACGCCGCCGCGACGAGCCAGACGACGAATAGCTGGTTTGGTGATGCCCTGGATGTTATCACGTAAAACCTTTCGGTGACGCTTAGCGCCTCCTTTCCCAAGACCCTTGCCTCCCTTGCCGCGGCCAGTCATGCTGCTAGTGTGTGTGGAGCGAAGCGATGCGCACTAGAGACTGAATACATTTTTTTTTTTTTTTTTTTTTTTTTTTTTTTTTTTTAGTTAGGGGGGGATAGGAAAAGTGGGGTGAAAGAAGGAGTCTAGATGAAGAATAGTGAAGAAGAAATTATGAAGTACAGAAGAGAGATAATAGTTGGCGGGCTGACGTGTGTGTGGAGCGAAGCGATGCGCACTAGAGACTGAATACATTTTTCAAGCTATCCGCGTTTATATAGGCCGGCAGCGTTCGAGCTTGTAGTAGGTTATATTGATATATATACCCACCACAGGAGACTGCGTGATTATTTATATGTGTGTGTGTGTGTGTGTGTGTGTGTGTGTGTGTGTGTGTGTGTGTGTGTGTGTGTGTGTGTGTGTGTGTGTGTGTGTGTGTGTGTGTGTGTGTGTGTGTGTGTGTGTGTATATATATATATATATATATATATATATATATATATATATATATATATATATATATATATAATTTTTATTTTATTTTATTTTATTTTTTGCTATAGACTAGCAGAAAGCATCCATAATATAAATAAAAACAAAGAAAAGAATAGGAAAGATTATATTTACTAACCGGTATTTGTTTTTGATATCAGCCCTAACAGAAACTCCCGATGACCTTGAAGTTCTCGCATTCTGGTGTTCCCAGGCGGTCACCCATCCAAGTACTACCCAGACCCAACGGCAGCCGGCAGCGTTCGAGCTTGTAGTTGGCTATATTCATACTTACCCAATACAGGAGACTGCGTGATTATTTATGTGTGTATATATATATATATATATATATATATATATATATATATATATATATATATATATATATATATATATATATATATATATTTTTTTTTTTTTTTTTTTTTTTTTTTTTGCTATAGACTAGCAGAAAGCATCCTTAATATAAATAAAAACAAAGAAATGAATAGGAAAGATTATATTTACTAACCGGTATTTGTTTTTGATATCAGCCCTAACAGAAACACCCGATGACCTTGAAGTTCTCGCATTCTGGTGTTCCCAGGCGGTCACCCATCCAAGTACTATCCAGACCCAACGGCAGCCGGCAGCGTTCGAGCGTGTAGTTGGCTATATTCATACTTACCCAATACAGGAGACTGCGTGATTATTGATATATATATATATATATATATATATATATATATATATATATATATATATATATATATATATATATATATACACGCACACACACACACAAATCTAGCGAGAACTTCAAGGTCATCGGGAGTTTAATAAAAATTAATAAAAATTAATAAAAAAAAAAAAAAAAAAAAACTTCTAACCATTCAAAAGTAAATGATAAAGAATATACGGAATTAAACAAAAACAGGAAAAAACAATAAATAAAAACATTGAATGCCAACAACATCTGGTGTTCCCAGGCGGTCACCCATCCAAGTACTATCCAGACCCAACGTTGCTTAACTTCGCTGATCGGACGAGAAGCGGTGCATTCAACGTGGTATGGTCGTTGGCCCTAATTTTGACGAGGTATACCTTACTTAAGCCAATGCCGCAGGTTCCACAATGGGGATCACATGCACACTGTCTACCGACTCCTTCGGCGAGCACGTTAGGGTGAGCATTAAATGCACTAGGTTTCAGAGCCTGTTTCCCGACTTCCACCTACGGGAACCTTACCTAAATAGAATAAAAGAAAGAATAATTAAAAATCATAAACCTTAATCAGAAGAAATCTTAATAAATCAAACCTAAACAAAACAAAGAAGGGAATAAAAGAAGATATATATATATATATATATATATATATATATATATATATATATATATATATATATATATATATATATATATATATATATATCATTTTTTTTCCCTTCTTTGTTTTCTTTAGGTTTGATTTATTAAGATTTCTTCTAATTAAGGTTTATGATTTTTAATTATTCTTTCTTTTATTCTATTTAGGTATATTATTTTATATTTTTTCTTTTTTCTTTAGGTTAGATTTATTAAGATTTCTCCTAATTAAGGTTTAAGATTATTAATTATTCTTTCTTTCACGATATAATGTTCTTCTATATATAATTTATATGACTTTTTTGTGGTTAGTTTTGATGAGGTTAGGTTATGCTCAGTTAGGTTCGATGAGATTAGGTTGGGTTAGGTTAATTAATCCTAAGCTCAGTTATAGCGATTGAGCACTTTATTTATATATTATAATTATTATTATTATTGTTATTATTATTTTTATTATTATTATTATTATTATTATTATTATTATTATTATTATCATTATTATTATTATTATTATTATTTTATTTTATTTTATATTTTATTTTATTATTTTTATTATTATTATTATTATTATTATTATTATTATTATTATTATTATTATTATTATTATTATTATTAATATTATTATTATTATTATTATTATTATTATTGTTATTTATATTATTATTATTATTATTATTATTATTATTATTATTATTATTATTATTTTTATTATTAGTTTTATTATTATTTTGATGATGATGATGATGATGATGATGATGATGATGATGATGATGATGATGATGAGGATGATGATAATGATAAAAAGAAAAAAATCTGAAAATATATTATTTTTTGTGCGTGTTATCACCCGCCATTGTGTTACGTACACTGTCAAGACAGACAAAAGCACGGTAGCATGTGTGATAGTGCAGCGTCAAAACTTTCACGCTCTTGTATATTATATTGACAAATTCATGATTTCAATTTATGCTATAGCTATTATATATTGTATTGTATTTGTGTTTGTGTTTAGTGTTCCCTAAAAGATAAGCAGGAACAGTTTATTCAAGACCACGTTTTCCTTGTTTTACCATCTAGGGGAGACTAAACACCCGAATAATTACAATACCAATAATTCAATAAATTACCGTTCAAATTTAATGCAAGTAATAGCAGTAGGAAAGGTACACTACTACATTATGCCTTACAACAACAACAACAACAACAACAACAACAACAACAACAACAACAACATATCGGTAAATAAAGATCATCTCATAATATTAAGGGATCAAACCTTATGTATGAAAATTTAGGAACATTGATGTTTCAAAACCCGGCTTTGATAGATCATAAAATGTTCATCATCAACAAGGTGTATATATATATATATATATATATATATATATATATATATATATATATATATATATATATATATATATATATATATATATATATATATATATATATATAAGTATGTAAAACAGACTTTCCTTTCGGGTTACAGAAAATTAAACCACTCTCCAAATAACCAATGAAAATAAAATAAAAATATTCCTAAAATATAGTCGTAATAGAACATTTATTGAAAGCAACTGAAAGCTCCTTTCAAGTTGTGTGGAAAAAAATATTGACGCATTTTTTTTGCTTTTGGGGGAGGACGGCAGGAAAGAAACTATCTCGCTGACCTTGAAACTTCCACGGGCTCTACGAGGCCTGCCTTGGCATACAAGTCACTCTTTTTAACACCCGCTAATACCAGGCTACCAAACAATATTATGGCAAACTCGGGTGGGAAAAAAAAAATCATCATTTTTCTTCCAATGACATAACTTTTTTTTTTTTTTATTCTCTCTCTCTCTCTCTCTCTCTCTCTCTCTCTCTCTCTCTCTCTCTCTCTCTCTCTCTCTCTCTCTCTCTCTCACACGACGAAGCGAGTGAGTGAGAGTGAGTTGTAAAATGGTGGGAAGACGGGCGGTCGGGCGGGCGGGTGGGTGGCTGGCTGGCTGGCCGGCCGGCCGGCCGGGGCAGCAGCAGGAGCTTCTTGCTTAGTTCTGACCAATCACAAGCCTGGGTTTCAGCTCACGGGGTAGGGAGAATCTGTATATATAGTCCCAAACCTGAAAATGCGCGTCACACTACTCCTCCTCCTCTGTTCGTCCGTCGTCGCTATGGCTCGTACAAAGCAGACAGCTCGCAAGTCCACCGGTGGGAAGGCGCCTCGTAAGCAACTTGCTACGAAGGCCGCTCGTAAATCCGCGCCTGCCACCGGAGGTGTCAAGAAGCCTCACCGTTACAGGCCGGGGACTGTGGCTCTCCGTGAAATCCGCCGTTACCAGAAGAGCACTGAGCTGCTCATCAGGAAGTTGCCCTTCCAACGTTTGGTACGCGAGATTGCTCAGGATTTCAAGACTGATCTCCGTTTCCAGTCCTCTGCTGTCATGGCTCTGCAGGAGGCCTCCGAGGCTTACCTTGTGGGTCTATTTGAGGACACAAACCTTTGCGCTATCCACGCCAAGCGCGTCACTATCATGCCAAAGGACATCCAGCTTGCCCGCCGCATCCGAGGCGAGCGTGCCTAAGCAAGCAGTTAGTTAGTTAGTTAGTTGACTGACTGATTCGCGTTGATATCAACATCAAGATATCTTCTGTCTATCTAGCTAGGCCCTTTTCAGGGCCAAAGTATGGTCACAAAAGAGAGTTGTTGTTGGTTAATGTTATTGATATTCTTCTATTAAAAAATAAATAAATGAATAAAAATAAATCAATAAATAAAAAATACCTCTTGTATTTAGTCACGGAGTTAATAATAATAATAATAATAATAACTTGTGCATGCATGTAGTGAACACATATCCTTTAAACTGGACATTTTCGTCACTTGCGTAAAATATAGTCACCAACATCAATAAAAAAATAAAAGTTGTTGGATATTGTTCCTATTATTCTTGAATTCATTTTGAAGTACTGTGCTGTATGTATGTAGGTAACTTGTGTATATGTAGGAGACACATATTACTTGACCTTGAAATTTCCGTCCTCGCGAGATAAAATATAATAATAATAGAAAGGAGAAGAGAGAGAGAGAGAGAGAGAGAGAGAGAGAGAGAGAGAGAGAGAGAGAGAGAGAGAGAGAGAGAGAGAGAGAGAGAGAGAGAGAGAGAGAGAGAGAGAAAAAAAAAAAGCGAGAAGACCCACACACACAAAGTAAATTAGTCCAAACAGTCTCTCTTTTGCTAACAAATTGTGGCTCCAACGGAGCCGAGTATTGGTAGACGTCATCCAGTCCAGTCCAAGCAAGCATATAGCAGGCTGCTGCTGCTGCTGCTTACTTGGAAGAGGTGTATTTGGTGACAGCCTTTGTGCCTTCAGACACTGCGTGTTTTGCCAGTTCACCGGGAAGCAAGAGACGAACGGCAGTCTGGATTTCCCTGCTGGTGATGGTGGAACGCTTGTTGTAGTGTGCCAAACGAGAAGCTTCGGCGGCGATGCGTTCAAAGATGTCGTTCACGAAAGAATTCATGATAGACATGGCCTTGGAAGACACGCCGGTGTCAGGGTGAACCTGCTTCAGCACCTTGTAGATGTAGATGGAGTAGCTCTCCTTCCTCCTGCGCTTCTTCTTCTTGTCTCCCTTGGCAATGGCCTTCTGGGCCTTGCCAGCTTTCTTGGCAGCTTTTCCTGATGCTTTGGGAGGCATGATGGTTTCGTATTCACTGTGGGAATAAATTTTGTCCTGTCCGCAGTTGAAAATTTCTTATATGCGACAAACTTACTCAGGATCACGATCAGATGCCATGAGACGCGCGCTGATTGGTCCAGCGGGGAGCTCGGTTTTCTTCCCTGATCTGGCTGCCAGTATAAATATTGAAAATGGGAGAAATTTTGGCGTCATTCAACTTGTAGATCGTGTAGCCTGCGCTGCTGCTACGCGTCACCCCCAGCAAACTATTACTACTACTACTACTACTACATTACCACCATGTCTGGACGTGGCAAGGGTGGAAAAGTGAAGGGAAAATCAAAGTCCCGCTCCAGTCGGGCTGGACTTCAGTTCCCCGTCGGCAGGATTCACCGTCTTCTGAGGAAGGGTAACTACGCTGAGCGCGTAGGCGCTGGAGCTCCAGTTTACCTTGCAGCAGTTATGGAATACCTAGCTGCTGAGGTCCTTGAGCTTGCCGGCAATGCTGCCCGTGACAACAAGAAAACTCGCATTATCCCGCGTCACCTTCAGCTGGCTATCCGCAACGACGAGGAACTGAACAAGCTCCTCTCGGGCGTGACCATTGCACAGGGCGGTGTGCTGCCCAACATCCAAGCAGTGCTCCTTCCCAAGAAGACTGAGAAGAAATAATCAAAGAACGAGGAGAAATAAAAGGAATCTCCACCATTCCTTTGACACACTACTACTATTATCCGGCTCCTATTCGGAGCCACATATTATAAATCTTGAGAGTTGGACGGACCAGGATTAGGATATAAATGATATGATTAGGTGATAGCAACATTATTCATAATAGTAATGATAATAAAAATACTACCTACGTATAACGCATAACAAACCGGTATTTTAGTGTTGAAGGGAAGCTGTGAATCTATTACCTAGTGGTTCATTTATCATTTTATTTGCTATATATATATATATATATATATATATATATATATATATATATATATATATATATATATATATATATATATATATATATAATATTTAAATTTATTTACTTATTCATTGTTTCCTCATTAATGATTAACATAGCTGAAACTTATTTTAGATCATTTCTTCTACAACTTGATGTTATTTTCTCGATTCCATGAGTAAGACAAAAAAAAATAATATCATTTAAAAAATATTACTTGATAGTGATAAAGCAATATGTATATATATATATATATATATATATATATATATATATATATATATATATATATATATATATATATATATATATATATATATATATATAAGAAATGAATGACCAACATACTCTTTATGCAAAAGATTGTGGACCTAGAAGGTCCGGGATATATGTGTTGTTG
>JAXIVD010000219.1:92500-97500 GCA_036785275.1 Cancer borealis | reverse complement strand
ATTTTATTTTATTATTTTTATTATTATTATTATTATTATTATTATTATTATTATTATTATTATTATTATTATTATTATTATTAATATTATTATTATTATTATTATTATTATTATTGTTATTTATATTATTATTATTATTATTATTATTATTATTATTATTATTATTATTATTTTTATTATTAGTTTTATTATTATTTTGATGATGATGATGATGATGATGATGATGATGATGATGATGATGATGATGATGAGGATGATGATAATGATAAAAAGAAAAAAATCTGAAAATATATTATTTTTTGTGCGTGTTATCACCCGCCATTGTGTTACGTACACTGTCAAGACAGACAAAAGCACGGTAGCATGTGTGATAGTGCAGCGTCAAAACTTTCACGCTCTTGTATATTATATTGACAAATTCATGATTTCAATTTATGCTATAGCTATTATATATTGTATTGTATTTGTGTTTGTGTTTAGTGTTCCCTAAAAGATAAGCAGGAACAGTTTATTCAAGACCACGTTTTCCTTGTTTTACCATCTAGGGGAGACTAAACACCCGAATAATTACAATACCAATAATTCAATAAATTACCGTTCAAATTTAATGCAAGTAATAGCAGTAGGAAAGGTACACTACTACATTATGCCTTACAACAACAACAACAACAACAACAACAACAACAACAACAACAACAACATATCGGTAAATAAAGATCATCTCATAATATTAAGGGATCAAACCTTATGTATGAAAATTTAGGAACATTGATGTTTCAAAACCCGGCTTTGATAGATCATAAAATGTTCATCATCAACAAGGTGTATATATATATATATATATATATATATATATATATATATATATATATATATATATATATATATATATATATATATATATATATATATATATATATAAGTATGTAAAACAGACTTTCCTTTCGGGTTACAGAAAATTAAACCACTCTCCAAATAACCAATGAAAATAAAATAAAAATATTCCTAAAATATAGTCGTAATAGAACATTTATTGAAAGCAACTGAAAGCTCCTTTCAAGTTGTGTGGAAAAAAATATTGACGCATTTTTTTTGCTTTTGGGGGAGGACGGCAGGAAAGAAACTATCTCGCTGACCTTGAAACTTCCACGGGCTCTACGAGGCCTGCCTTGGCATACAAGTCACTCTTTTTAACACCCGCTAATACCAGGCTACCAAACAATATTATGGCAAACTCGGGTGGGAAAAAAAAAATCATCATTTTTCTTCCAATGACATAACTTTTTTTTTTTTTTATTCTCTCTCTCTCTCTCTCTCTCTCTCTCTCTCTCTCTCTCTCTCTCTCTCTCTCTCTCTCTCTCTCTCTCTCTCACACGACGAAGCGAGTGAGTGAGAGTGAGTTGTAAAATGGTGGGAAGACGGGCGGTCGGGCGGGCGGGTGGGTGGCTGGCTGGCTGGCCGGCCGGCCGGCCGGGGCAGCAGCAGGAGCTTCTTGCTTAGTTCTGACCAATCACAAGCCTGGGTTTCAGCTCACGGGGTAGGGAGAATCTGTATATATAGTCCCAAACCTGAAAATGCGCGTCACACTACTCCTCCTCCTCTGTTCGTCCGTCGTCGCTATGGCTCGTACAAAGCAGACAG
This sequence comes from Cancer borealis, assembly GCA_036785275.1. Lineage (NCBI taxonomy): Eukaryota > Metazoa > Arthropoda > Malacostraca > Decapoda > Cancridae > Cancer > Cancer borealis. Next base: position 95,859 of record JAXIVD010000219.1, on the reverse strand, counting down.
CTCGCAAGTCCACCGGTGGGAAGGCGCCTCGTAAGCAACTTGCTACGAAGGCCGCTCGTAAATCCGCGCCTGCCACCGGAGGTGTCAAGAAGCCTCACCGTTACAGGCCGGGGACTGTGGCTCTCCGTGAAATCCGCCGTTACCAGAAGAGCACTGAGCTGCTCATCAGGAAGTTGCCCTTCCAACGTTTGGTACGCGAGATTGCTCAGGATTTCAAGACTGATCTCCGTTTCCAGTCCTCTGCTGTCATGGCTCTGCAGGAGGCCTCCGAGGCTTACCTTGTGGGTCTATTTGAGGACACAAACCTTTGCGCTATCCACGCCAAGCGCGTCACTATCATGCCAAAGGACATCCAGCTTGCCCGCCGCATCCGAGGCGAGCGTGCCTAAGCAAGCAGTTAGTTAGTTAGTTAGTTGACTGACTGATTCGCGTTGATATCAACATCAAGATATCTTCTGTCTATCTAGCTAGGCCCTTTTCAGGGCCAAAGTATGGTCACAAAAGAGAGTTGTTGTTGGTTAATGTTATTGATATTCTTCTATTAAAAAATAAATAAATGAATAAAAATAAATCAATAAATAAAAAATACCTCTTGTATTTAGTCACGGAGTTAATAATAATAATAATAATAATAACTTGTGCATGCATGTAGTGAACACATATCCTTTAAACTGGACATTTTCGTCACTTGCGTAAAATATAGTCACCAACATCAATAAAAAAATAAAAGTTGTTGGATATTGTTCCTATTATTCTTGAATTCATTTTGAAGTACTTGCTGTATGTATGTAGGTAACTTGTGTATATGTAGGAGACACATATTACTTGACCTTGAAATTTCCGTCCTCGCGAGATAAAATATAATAATAATAGAAAGGAGAAGAGAGAGAGAGAGAGAGAGAGAGAGAGAGAGAGAGAGAGAGAGAGAGAGAGAGAGAGAGAGAGAGAGAGAGAGAGAGAGAGAGAGAGAGAGAGAGAGAGAAAAAAAAAAAGCGAGAAGACCCACACACACAAAGTAAATTAGTCCAAACAGTCTCTCTTTTGCTAACAAATTGTGGCTCCAACGGAGCCGAGTATTGGTAGACGTCATCCAGTCCAGTCCAAGCAAGCATATAGCAGGCTGCTGCTGCTGCTGCTTACTTGGAAGAGGTGTATTTGGTGACAGCCTTTGTGCCTTCAGACACTGCGTGTTTTGCCAGTTCACCGGGAAGCAAGAGACGAACGGCAGTCTGGATTTCCCTGCTGGTGATGGTGGAACGCTTGTTGTAGTGTGCCAAACGAGAAGCTTCGGCGGCGATGCGTTCAAAGATGTCGTTCACGAAAGAATTCATGATAGACATGGCCTTGGAAGACACGCCGGTGTCAGGGTGAACCTGCTTCAGCACCTTGTAGATGTAGATGGAGTAGCTCTCCTTCCTCCTGCGCTTCTTCTTCTTGTCTCCCTTGGCAATGGCCTTCTGGGCCTTGCCAGCTTTCTTGGCAGCTTTTCCTGATGCTTTGGGAGGCATGATGGTTTCGTATTCACTGTGGGAATAAATTTTGTCCTGTCCGCAGTTGAAAATTTCTTATATGCGACAAACTTACTCAGGATCACGATCAGATGCCATGAGACGCGCGCTGATTGGTCCAGCGGGGAGCTCGGTTTTCTTCCCTGATCTGGCTGCCAGTATAAATATTGAAAATGGGAGAAATTTTGGCGTCATTCAACTTGTAGATCGTGTAGCCTGCGCTGCTGCTACGCGTCACCCCCAGCAAACTATTACTACTACTACTACTACTACATTACCACCATGTCTGGACGTGGCAAGGGTGGAAAAGTGAAGGGAAAATCAAAGTCCCGCTCCAGTCGGGCTGGACTTCAGTTCCCCGTCGGCAGGATTCACCGTCTTCTGAGGAAGGGTAACTACGCTGAGCGCGTAGGCGCTGGAGCTCCAGTTTACCTTGCAGCAGTTATGGAATACCTAGCTGCTGAGGTCCTTGAGCTTGCCGGCAATGCTGCCCGTGACAACAAGAAAACTCGCATTATCCCGCGTCACCTTCAGCTGGCTATCCGCAACGACGAGGAACTGAACAAGCTCCTCTCGGGCGTGACCATTGCACAGGGCGGTGTGCTGCCCAACATCCAAGCAGTGCTCCTTCCCAAGAAGACTGAGAAGAAATAATCAAAGAACGAGGAGAAATAAAAGGAATCTCCACCATTCCTTTGACACACTACTACTATTATCCGGCTCCTATTCGGAGCCACATATTATAAATCTTGAGAGTTGGACGGACCAGGATTAGGATATAAATGATATGATTAGGTGATAGCAACATTATTCATAATAGTAATGATAATAAAAATACTACCTACGTATAACGCATAACAAACCGGTATTTTAGTGTTGAAGGGAAGCTGTGAATCTATTACCTAGTGGTTCATTTATCATTTTATTTGCTTATATATATATATATATATATATATATATATATATATATATATATATATATATATATATATATATATATATATATATAAATATTTAAATTTATTTACTTATTCATTGTTTCCTCATTAATGATTAACATAGCTGAAACTTATTTTAGATCATTTCTTCTACAACTTGATGTTATTTTCTCGATTCCATGAGTAAGACAAAAAAAAATAATATCATTTAAAAAATATTACTTGATAGTGATAAAGCAATATGTTTATATATATATATATATATATATATATATATATATATATATATATATATATATATATATATATATATATATATATATATATATATAAGAAATGAATGACCAACATACTCTTTATGCAAAAGATTGTGGACCTAGAAGGTCCGGGATATATGTGTTGTTGACGGTAATAAACGGCTTTGCAATGCAATCCTTAACCACCAAATCCGTACAAAGTACGTCCTTGACGCTTCAGGGCATACACGACGTCCATTGCAGTAACAGTCTTGCGCTTAGCGTGCTCTGTGTAGGTGACAGCATCCCTGATAACGTTCTCCAGGAACACCTTAAGCACACCACGCGTCTCTTCATAGATCAAGCCAGAGATACGCTTCACGCCGCCGCGACGAGCCAGACGACGAATAGCTGGTTTGGTGATGCCCTGGATGTTATCACGTAAAACCTTTCGGTGACGCTTAGCGCCTCCTTTCCCAAGACCCTTGCCTCCCTTGCCGCGGCCAGTCATGCTGCTAGTGTGTGTGGAGCGAAGCGATGCGCACTAGAGACTGAATACATTTTTCAAGCTATCCGCGTTTATATAGGCCGGCAGCGTTCGAGCTTGTAGTAGGTTATATTGATATATATACCCACCACAGGAGACTGCGTGATTATTTATATGTGTGTGTGTGTGT
>JAXIVD010000219.1:87500-90000 GCA_036785275.1 Cancer borealis | reverse complement strand
GTTTATTCAAGACCACGTTTTCCTTGTTTTACCATCTAGGGGAGACTAAACACCCGAATAATTACAATACCAATAATTCAATAAATTACCGTTCAAATTTAATGCAAGTAATAGCAGTAGGAAAGGTACACTACTACATTATGCCTTACAACAACAACAACAACAACAACAACAACAACAACAACAACAACAACATATCGGTAAATAAAGATCATCTCATAATATTAAGGGATCAAACCTTATGTATGAAAATTTAGGAACATTGATGTTTCAAAACCCGGCTTTGATAGATCATAAAATGTTCATCATCAACAAGGTGTATATATATATATATATATATATATATATATATATATATATATATATATATATATATATATATATATATATATATATATATATATATATATATATATAAGTATGTAAAACAGACTTTCCTTTCGGGTTACAGAAAATTAAACCACTCTCCAAATAACCAATGAAAATAAAATAAAAATATTCCTAAAATATAGTCGTAATAGAACATTTATTGAAAGCAACTGAAAGCTCCTTTCAAGTTGTGTGGAAAAAAATATTGACGCATTTTTTTTGCTTTTGGGGGAGGACGGCAGGAAAGAAACTATCTCGCTGACCTTGAAACTTCCACGGGCTCTACGAGGCCTGCCTTGGCATACAAGTCACTCTTTTTAACACCCGCTAATACCAGGCTACCAAACAATATTATGGCAAACTCGGGTGGGAAAAAAAAAATCATCATTTTTCTTCCAATGACATAACTTTTTTTTTTTTTTATTCTCTCTCTCTCTCTCTCTCTCTCTCTCTCTCTCTCTCTCTCTCTCTCTCTCTCTCTCTCTCTCTCTCTCTCTCACACGACGAAGCGAGTGAGTGAGAGTGAGTTGTAAAATGGTGGGAAGACGGGCGGTCGGGCGGGCGGGTGGGTGGCTGGCTGGCTGGCCGGCCGGCCGGCCGGGGCAGCAGCAGGAGCTTCTTGCTTAGTTCTGACCAATCACAAGCCTGGGTTTCAGCTCACGGGGTAGGGAGAATCTGTATATATAGTCCCAAACCTGAAAATGCGCGTCACACTACTCCTCCTCCTCTGTTCGTCCGTCGTCGCTATGGCTCGTACAAAGCAGACAGCTCGCAAGTCCACCGGTGGGAAGGCGCCTCGTAAGCAACTTGCTACGAAGGCCGCTCGTAAATCCGCGCCTGCCACCGGAGGTGTCAAGAAGCCTCACCGTTACAGGCCGGGGACTGTGGCTCTCCGTGAAATCCGCCGTTACCAGAAGAGCACTGAGCTGCTCATCAGGAAGTTGCCCTTCCAACGTTTGGTACGCGAGATTGCTCAGGATTTCAAGACTGATCTCCGTTTCCAGTCCTCTGCTGTCATGGCTCTGCAGGAGGCCTCCGAGGCTTACCTTGTGGGTCTATTTGAGGACACAAACCTTTGCGCTATCCACGCCAAGCGCGTCACTATCATGCCAAAGGACATCCAGCTTGCCCGCCGCATCCGAGGCGAGCGTGCCTAAGCAAGCAGTTAGTTAGTTAGTTAGTTGACTGACTGATTCGCGTTGATATCAACATCAAGATATCTTCTGTCTATCTAGCTAGGCCCTTTTCAGGGCCAAAGTATGGTCACAAAAGAGAGTTGTTGTTGGTTAATGTTATTGATATTCTTCTATTAAAAAATAAATAAATGAATAAAAATAAATCAATAAATAAAAAATACCTCTTGTATTTAGTCACGGAGTTAATAATAATAATAATAATAATAACTTGTGCATGCATGTAGTGAACACATATCCTTTAAACTGGACATTTTCGTCACTTGCGTAAAATATAGTCACCAACATCAATAAAAAAATAAAAGTTGTTGGATATTGTTCCTATTATTCTTGAATTCATTTTGAAGTACTGTGCTGTATGTATGTAGGTAACTTGTGTATATGTAGGAGACACATATTACTTGACCTTGAAATTTCCGTCCTCGCGAGATAAAATATAATAATAATAGAAAGGAGAAGAGAGAGAGAGAGAGAGAGAGAGAGAGAGAGAGAGAGAGAGAGAGAGAGAGAGAGAGAGAGAGAGAGAGAGAGAGAGAGAGAGAGAGAGAGAGAGAAAAAAAAAAAAGCGAGAAGACCCACACACACAAAGTAAATTAGTCCAAACAGTCTCTCTTTTGCTAACAAATTGTGGCTCCAACGGAGCCGAGTATTGGTAGACGTCATCCAGTCCAGTCCAAGCAAGCATATAGCAGGCTGCTGCTGCTGCTGCTTACTTGGAAGAGGTGTATTTGGTGACAGCCTTTGTGCCTTCAGACACTGCGTGTTTTGCCAGTTCACCGGGAAGCAAGAGACGAACGGCAGTCTGGATTTCCCTGCTGGTGATGGTGGAACGCTTGTTGTAGTGTGCCAAACGAGAAGCTTCGGCGGCGATGCGTTCAAAGATGTCGTTCACGAAAGAATTCATGATAGACATGGCCTTGGAAGACACGCCGGTGTCA
>JAXIVD010000219.1:75000-82500 GCA_036785275.1 Cancer borealis | reverse complement strand
AGTCGTAATAGAACATTTATTGAAAGCAACTGAAAGCTCCTTTCAAGTTGTGTGGAAAAAAATATTGACGCATTTTTTTTGCTTTTGGGGGAGGACGGCAGGAAAGAAACTATCTCGCTGACCTTGAAACTTCCACGGGCTCTACGAGGCCTGCCTTGGCATACAAGTCACTCTTTTTAACACCCGCTAATACCAGGCTACCAAACAATATTATGGCAAACTCGGGTGGGAAAAAAAAAATCATCATTTTTCTTCCAATGACATAACTTTTTTTTTTTTTTATTCTCTCTCTCTCTCTCTCTCTCTCTCTCTCTCTCTCTCTCTCTCTCTCTCTCTCTCTCTCTCTCTCTCTCTCTCACACGACGAAGCGAGTGAGTGAGAGTGAGTTGTAAAATGGTGGGAAGACGGGCGGTCGGGCGGGCGGGTGGGTGGCTGGCTGGCTGGCCGGCCGGCCGGCCGGGGCAGCAGCAGGAGCTTCTTGCTTAGTTCTGACCAATCACAAGCCTGGGTTTCAGCTCACGGGGTAGGGAGAATCTGTATATATAGTCCCAAACCTGAAAATGCGCGTCACACTACTCCTCCTCCTCTGTTCGTCCGTCGTCGCTATGGCTCGTACAAAGCAGACAGCTCGCAAGTCCACCGGTGGGAAGGCGCCTCGTAAGCAACTTGCTACGAAGGCCGCTCGTAAATCCGCGCCTGCCACCGGAGGTGTCAAGAAGCCTCACCGTTACAGGCCGGGGACTGTGGCTCTCCGTGAAATCCGCCGTTACCAGAAGAGCACTGAGCTGCTCATCAGGAAGTTGCCCTTCCAACGTTTGGTACGCGAGATTGCTCAGGATTTCAAGACTGATCTCCGTTTCCAGTCCTCTGCTGTCATGGCTCTGCAGGAGGCCTCCGAGGCTTACCTTGTGGGTCTATTTGAGGACACAAACCTTTGCGCTATCCACGCCAAGCGCGTCACTATCATGCCAAAGGACATCCAGCTTGCCCGCCGCATCCGAGGCGAGCGTGCCTAAGCAAGCAGTTAGTTAGTTAGTTAGTTGACTGACTGATTCGCGTTGATATCAACATCAAGATATCTTCTGTCTATCTAGCTAGGCCCTTTTCAGGGCCAAAGTATGGTCACAAAAGAGAGTTGTTGTTGGTTAATGTTATTGATATTCTTCTATTAAAAAATAAATAAATGAATAAAAATAAATCAATAAATAAAAAATACCTCTTGTATTTAGTCACGGAGTTAATAATAATAATAATAATAATAACTTGTGCATGCATGTAGTGAACACATATCCTTTAAACTGGACATTTTCGTCACTTGCGTAAAATATAGTCACCAACATCAATAAAAAAATAAAAGTTGTTGGATATTGTTCCTATTATTCTTGAATTCATTTTGAAGTACTGTGCTGTATGTATGTAGGTAACTTGTGTATATGTAGGAGACACATATTACTTGACCTTGAAATTTCCGTCCTCGCGAGATAAAATATAATAATAATAGAAAGGAGAAAGAGAGAGAGAGAGAGAGAGAGAGAGAGAGAGAGAGAGAGAGAGAGAGAGAGAGAGAGAGAGAGAGAGAGAGAGAGAGAGAGAGAGAGAGAGAGAGAAAAAAAAAAAAGCGAGAAGACCCACACACACAAAGTAAATTAGTCCAAACAGTCTCTCTTTTGCTAACAAATTGTGGCTCCAACGGAGCCGAGTATTGGTAGACGTCATCCAGTCCAGTCCAAGCAAGCATATAGCAGGCTGCTGCTGCTGCTGCTTACTTGGAAGAGTGTATTTGGTGACAGCCTTTGTGCCTTCAGACACTGCGTGTTTTGCCAGTTCACCGGGAAGCAAGAGACGAACGGCAGTCTGGATTTCCCTGCTGGTGATGGTGGAACGCTTGTTGTAGTGTGCCAAACGAGAAGCTTCGGCGGCGATGCGTTCAAAGATGTCGTTCACGAAAGAATTCATGATAGACATGGCCTTGGAAGACACGCCGGTGTCAGGGTGAACCTGCTTCAGCACCTTGTAGATGTAGATGGAGTAGCTCTCCTTCCTCCTGCGCTTCTTCTTCTTGTCTCCCTTGGCAATGGCCTTCTGGGCCTTGCCAGCTTTCTTGGCAGCTTTTCCTGATGCTTTGGGAGGCATGATGGTTTCGTATTCACTGTGGGAATAAATTTTGTCCTGTCCGCAGTTGAAAATTTCTTATATGCGACAAACTTACTCAGGATCACGATCAGATGCCATGAGACGCGCGCTGATTGGTCCAGCGGGGAGCTCGGTTTTCTTCCCTGATCTGGCTGCCAGTATAAATATTGAAAATGGGAGAAATTTTGGCGTCATTCAACTTGTAGATCGTGTAGCCTGCGCTGCTGCTACGCGTCACCCCCAGCAAACTATTACTACTACTACTACTACTACATTACCACCATGTCTGGACGTGGCAAGGGTGGAAAAGTGAAGGGAAAATCAAAGTCCCGCTCCAGTCGGGCTGGACTTCAGTTCCCCGTCGGCAGGATTCACCGTCTTCTGAGGAAGGGTAACTACGCTGAGCGCGTAGGCGCTGGAGCTCCAGTTTACCTTGCAGCAGTTATGGAATACCTAGCTGCTGAGGTCCTTGAGCTTGCCGGCAATGCTGCCCGTGACAACAAGAAAACTCGCATTATCCCGCGTCACCTTCAGCTGGCTATCCGCAACGACGAGGAACTGAACAAGCTCCTCTCGGGCGTGACCATTGCACAGGGCGGTGTGCTGCCCAACATCCAAGCAGTGCTCCTTCCCAAGAAGACTGAGAAGAAATAATCAAAGAACGAGGAGAAATAAAAGGAATCTCCACCATTCCTTTGACACACTACTACTATTATCCGGCTCCTATTCGGAGCCACATATTATAAATCTTGAGAGTTGGACGGACCAGGATTAGGATATAAATGATATGATTAGGTGATAGCAACATTATTCATAATAGTAATGATAATAAAAATACTACCTACGTATAACGCATAACAAACCGGTATTTTAGTGTTGAAGGGAAGCTGTGAATCTATTACCTAGTGGTTCATTTATCATTTTATTTGCTTATATATATATATATATATATATATATATATATATATATATATATATATATATATATATATATATATATATATATATATAAATATTTAAATTTATTTACTTATTCATTGTTTCCTCATTAATGATTAACATAGCTGAAACTTATTTTAGATCATTTCTTCTACAACTTGATGTTATTTTCTCGATTCCATGAGTAAGACAAAAAAAAATAATATCATTTAAAAAATATTACTTGATAGTGATAAAGCAATATGTTTATATATATATATATATATATATATATATATATATATATATATATATATATATATATATATATATATATATATATATATATATATAAGAAATGAATGACCAACATACTCTTTATGCAAAAGATTGTGGACCTAGAAGGTCCGGGATATATGTGTTGTTGACGGTAATAAACGGCTTTGCAATGCAATCCTTAACCACCAAATCCGTACAAAGTACGTCCTTGACGCTTCAGGGCATACACGACGTCCATTGCAGTAACAGTCTTGCGCTTAGCGTGCTCTGTGTAGGTGACAGCATCCCTGATAACGTTCTCCAGGAACACCTTAAGCACACCACGCGTCTCTTCATAGATCAAGCCAGAGATACGCTTCACGCCGCCGCGACGAGCCAGACGACGAATAGCTGGTTTGGTGATGCCCTGGATGTTATCACGTAAAACCTTTCGGTGACGCTTAGCGCCTCCTTTCCCAAGACCCTTGCCTCCCTTGCCGCGGCCAGTCATGCTGCTAGTGTGTGTGGAGCGAAGCGATGCGCACTAGAGACTGAATACATTTTTCTTTGACTTGTTTGCTTCGAGGGGCTTGCTACCCCCGCGGGCTATGGTGGCCCGCCTGTGTTTCTTGGTACATGTGTGTCACTGCCATGTACGCGCGCAGCCCTGGAGGCTGGGGCACTTTGTCGGGGTGGTTTTGGCCCTTTTGGCCTAGGAATTGCATTGCTACCTTGAAATTTTAAATGAAGGAAGTTGGAGGATAACAGTGTTTTATAATTTTATTTAAAGGGTGGACAGAGGAAGAAGTACTCCGTAGAGCGGAGGGGCCTACGGCTTAGCGTGGGTTCCGAACCACGTGATAGTAGTAGTAGTAGGTGAGCGGAATGGAGTGGATTCTGGTAGATATAAAGTATAAAAAGGAGTGATAAATGGTAGGTTTCCTCTGGAAAGCAGAGGGGTCATATATTTAATGTGGCTCATCCGAACCACGGAAGGAAAGTAGTAGGGTAGAGAAGCAAACAGGCAAACATGCGATAAAAAAAAAAAAAAAAAAAAAAAAAAAAAAAAAAACATGCAAACAACCAAATGGACAACCAGACAGACAACAACAAAAAAAAAAAAAAAAAAAAAAAAAAAAAAAAAAACATGCAAACAACCAAATGGACAACCAGACAGACAACAACAAAAAAAAAAAAAAAAAAAAAAAAAAAAAAAAAAAAAAAAAAAAAAAATGAATGAATAACAAAATAACAAAAAAAATAAAATAAATAAATAAATAAATAAATTAATTAATTAATTAATTAATAAATAAATAAATAAAAAGACAGTTAAACAACCAGACAAACGACCAGACAGCCAAACAATAGAATAAACTAAAAAATAAAAAAAATAAAAAAAACCATGCAAACAACCGAACGGAGAACCAGACATGCAAAAAAAGAAAGAATTTTTTATAAATAAATAAATAAAATAAAATAAAATAAAATAAAAATAAATAAATAAATAAATAAAATAAAATTAAATAAATAAATAAATAATAATTTTAGTAGGTAAAATAAATAAATAATTAAATAAATTAGATAAATAAAAATATATAAATAAAAAAATAAAATAAAATAAAAATAAATAAATAAATAAATTAAATAAATAAATAAATAAATAAATAAATAAATAAATGAAATAAATAAATAAATAAATGAATAAATAAATAGATAAGTAGATAAATAATTAAATAAAATAAAAACTAAATAAATAAATAAATAAATAAATAAATGAATAGATAGATAAGTAAATAAATAAAAACTAAATAATAAATGAATAAATAAATAAAATAAAATAAGAAAAAAAATTGGTCTGTTGTGTGTCTTGGTGTAGTGTTGGTCTCTAAGAACACAGAGCGTGGTTGCCAGAGGGGTTGGGCAGGAGCCTTGCCTGGCGCTTTCAAGGAAGACAGCAGTCAATCAGACCCCAGCTCCGTACTTTCCACTGCAGATGTGCACTTTCCTTGAAAGGTCCGTGCCCATACTGCCCCCCGCGGCAGCGACCCCTGGTACTTTGTTCCCGATGTTGGTCACTGCCTCACAGGGCCCCCGACAAACACTGCCCGTCACAGGTCGAGAGGAGGAGTAGTGACCGTTCACTCAGGGCTCTCTGTGTCGTGCGTGTTTGTGTCTACCGGGCCACGGTTGGCAATCTGTGTCTATCCATGTGTTACGTCTGATTGTACCTGTCTCTAGGAACACAGTGTGAATGTAAAAGGGGGTGGAGCGTAGCCTTGCCTGGCGCTTTCGAGGAAGGCAGCAGTCAATCAGGCCCCAGCTCCGTACTTCCCACTGCAGATGTGCACTTTCCTTAGAAGGATATCGTGCCCAAACTGCCCCCTGCGGCAGCGACCCCTGGTACTTTGTTCCCGAAGCTGGTCACTGCCTCACAGGGCCCCCTACAAACACGGCCCATCACAGGTCGAGAGGTGGAGTAGTGACCGTTCACTCAGGGCACTCTGTGTCGTGAGTGTTTGTGTCTATCGGGCCACGGTTGGCAATCTGTGTCTATCTGTTGTGTAATCTAACGCGGGGGGACAACTCGTCGGAGTATGTCTAACAACTTTTCTATATCGTCGGTCACGTACCTTACCAGTTTTGCTGCGGAGGCTCGCCTGTTCCCGCTTTCCGTGTAGCCACGTCTGGCTGCTAGGATCCGGAGCTGGGTCGTTGCTTCGCAGTCGAGAAGGTAGTGGACGAGGGGCTCAGCTACGAAGTCGTCACAGTAGCTGCAGAGCTCTCCTTCGTAATCTTGTCCGAGTGAACGAACTGTGGGATAACCTAGGCGAAGTCGGGTTACACTTACTCTGTCTTTTCTTGTCACAGTAGGGGGCAGTGTTAACTGCTCGCGGTCTGTGGCAAGCGCGTACCAGGAAAGGGAGGCGGAGGTCGTCTCTGCCTTCCTCCACAGCTCTCGTGCCCTTTCCGCGGTCGTCTTTCTGGCCATCCCTTTTATCTGTTGGAGACTTGACAAAACATTAATCCTGACCTGGGCTTGACTAAGCGCTTTTTTGGCTTCAGAGTCAGCGGCCTCATTGCCTGGGATACCCACGTGACTGGGTATCCAGGCTAGCGTCGCTGTTTTACCAGCGTCTTTCAGCTGTGTTAGCTGTTGCAGTATCAGCGTCACTAGCCTAATGTTGTCCCTGGGAGAGGCGTTTCTAATCGTTTGTAGAGCCGACATTGAATCTGTGTATAGTGTAATGTCAGTGTCAGTGTGGTGTTTCGCGTGAACTAGAGCTGTTGAAATTGCTACTAGTTCCGTTTGCAGTGTGGAACAGCGATCAGTTGTTCTGAAACTGAATTTTTCTTCGCCGCAAACGAAGGCAGCGGCTGACTTACCAGTGTCCTGGTCCACTGATCCGTCCGTGTAGTACACTCGCGCTCCGGCTGTACTTGTGTTGGCGATTGTCTCCTGAGCTCTGGTGAACAGGAACTCTTGTGTGCACTTCGCCTTACTGGAGGGCAGTGGTAGGATGTAGAACTGGGCCACTGCCGGTGCCCAAGGAGGAGGGTCCGTGTAGTTGCTTGTCCTGGTGTCCTTTCCTCTCTTCACAAGGTCCAAGTCAGGCAGAGAATGCTCGGTCGCATTAGCGATGGCTCGCAGCCACGTCTTCTCTGTGAAGACCCTGCTGTCCTGTTGAAGAGCTGTGGTGAAGTGCTGCCGCGCGGGAGTGCAGGTGGGGCTGTTGATAGTTCTGGCAACTAGCGTTGCCGCTAGTTGCTCTATCCTTAGCCTTAGCGCTGGGAGTCTGGTCTCAGCTCGCAGCGCTTCCAGTTTAGTCCAGCGGGGTGCGCCGTGAACTTGTCTCATGGCGTCATTCTGGATGGTCTCAAGAGACCTCATGTTGGTCTCTGCAACCGTGGTAAGTGCTACCGCAGCGTAATCCACCAGGGATCTGATGCTCTGTACGTAGAGCATCCGTAGCACTTTGTATGTTGCTCCAGCTCGAGTGGTTGTCATGGCTCGCATGACATTGAGTCTGAGCTTCGTTCTCTCTCTGAGATAGGTGACTTCTTTTCTAAATGTCAACCTTTGGTCTATCCAGATACCTAGATATTGGTATGCTACGGTCCATTGGAGCCGCACACCTTGTATGGAGAGATCCTCATTTGGGGTGGGAGCCATCACCGCCATTGCCTTCGATT
>JAXIVD010000219.1:65000-70000 GCA_036785275.1 Cancer borealis | reverse complement strand
GATATTCTTCTATTAAAAAATAAATAAATGAATAAAAATAAATCAATAAATAAAAAATACCTCTTGTATTTAGTCACGGAGTTAATAATAATAATAATAATAATAACTTGTGCATGCATGTAGTGAACACATATCCTTTAAACTGGACATTTTCGTCACTTGCGTAAAATATAGTCACCAACATCAATAAAAAAATAAAAGTTGTTGGATATTGTTCCTATTATTCTTGAATTCATTTTGAAGTACTGTGCTGTATGTATGTAGGTAACTTGTGTATATGTAGGAGACACATATTACTTGACCTTGAAATTTCCGTCCTCGCGAGATAAAATATAATAATAATAGAAAGGAGAAGAGAGAGAGAGAGAGAGAGAGAGAGAGAGAGAGAGAGAGAGAGAGAGAGAGAGAGAGAGAGAGAGAGAGAGAGAGAGAGAGAGAGAGAGAGAGAGAGAGAAAAAAAAAAAGCGAGAAGACCCACACACACAAAGTAAATTAGTCCAAACAGTCTCTCTTTTGCTAACAAATTGTGGCTCCAACGGAGCCGAGTATTGGTAGACGTCATCCAGTCCAGTCCAAGCAAGCATATAGCAGGCTGCTGCTGCTGCTGCTTACTTGGAAGAGGTGTATTTGGTGACAGCCTTTGTGCCTTCAGACACTGCGTGTTTTGCCAGTTCACCGGGAAGCAAGAGACGAACGGCAGTCTGGATTTCCCTGCTGGTGATGGTGGAACGCTTGTTGTAGTGTGCCAAACGAGAAGCTTCGGCGGCGATGCGTTCAAAGATGTCGTTCACGAAAGAATTCATGATAGACATGGCCTTGGAAGACACGCCGGTGTCAGGGTGAACCTGCTTCAGCACCTTGTAGATGTAGATGGAGTAGCTCTCCTTCCTCCTGCGCTTCTTCTTCTTGTCTCCCTTGGCAATGGCCTTCTGGGCCTTGCCAGCTTTCTTGGCAGCTTTTCCTGATGCTTTGGGAGGCATGATGGTTTCGTATTCACTGTGGGAATAAATTTTGTCCTGTCCGCAGTTGAAAATTTCTTATATGCGACAAACTTACTCAGGATCACGATCAGATGCCATGAGACGCGCGCTGATTGGTCCAGCGGGGAGCTCGGTTTTCTTCCCTGATCTGGCTGCCAGTATAAATATTGAAAATGGGAGAAATTTTGGCGTCATTCAACTTGTAGATCGTGTAGCCTGCGCTGCTGCTACGCGTCACCCCCAGCAAACTATTACTACTACTACTACTACTACATTACCACCATGTCTGGACGTGGCAAGGGTGGAAAAGTGAAGGGAAAATCAAAGTCCCGCTCCAGTCGGGCTGGACTTCAGTTCCCCGTCGGCAGGATTCACCGTCTTCTGAGGAAGGGTAACTACGCTGAGCGCGTAGGCGCTGGAGCTCCAGTTTACCTTGCAGCAGTTATGGAATACCTAGCTGCTGAGGTCCTTGAGCTTGCCGGCAATGCTGCCCGTGACAACAAGAAAACTCGCATTATCCCGCGTCACCTTCAGCTGGCTATCCGCAACGACGAGGAACTGAACAAGCTCCTCTCGGGCGTGACCATTGCACAGGGCGGTGTGCTGCCCAACATCCAAGCAGTGCTCCTTCCCAAGAAGACTGAGAAGAAATAATCAAAGAACGAGGAGAAATAAAAGGAATCTCCACCATTCCTTTGACACACTACTACTATTATCCGGCTCCTATTCGGAGCCACATATTATAAATCTTGAGAGTTGGACGGACCAGGATTAGGATATAAATGATATGATTAGGTGATAGCAACATTATTCATAATAGTAATGATAATAAAAATACTACCTACGTATAACGCATAACAAACCGGTATTTTAGTGTTGAAGGGAAGCTGTGAATCTATTACCTAGTGGTTCATTTATCATTTTATTTGCTTATATATATATATATATATATATATATATATATATATATATATATATATATATATATATATATATATATATATATATAAATATTTAAATTTATTTACTTATTCATTGTTTCCTCATTAATGATTAACATAGCTGAAACTTATTTTAGATCATTTCTTCTACAACTTGATGTTATTTTCTCGATTCCATGAGTAAGACAAAAAAAAATAATATCATTTAAAAAATATTACTTGATAGTGATAAAGCAATATGTTTATATATATATATATATATATATATATATATATATATATATATATATATATATATATATATATATATATATATATATATATAAGAAATGAATGACCAACATACTCTTTATGCAAAAGATTGTGGACCTAGAAGGTCCGGGATATATGTGTTGTTGACGGTAATAAACGGCTTTGCAATGCAATCCTTAACCACCAAATCCGTACAAAGTACGTCCTTGACGCTTCAGGGCATACACGACGTCCATTGCAGTAACAGTCTTGCGCTTAGCGTGCTCTGTGTAGGTGACAGCATCCCTGATAACGTTCTCCAGGAACACCTTAAGCACACCACGCGTCTCTTCATAGATCAAGCCAGAGATACGCTTCACGCCGCCGCGACGAGCCAGACGACGAATAGCTGGTTTGGTGATGCCCTGGATGTTATCACGTAAAACCTTTCGGTGACGCTTAGCGCCTCCTTTCCCAAGACCCTTGCCTCCCTTGCCGCGGCCAGTCATGCTGCTAGTGTGTGTGGAGCGAAGCGATGCGCACTAGAGACTGAATACATTTTTCAAGCTATCCGCGTTTATATAGGCCGGCAGCGTTCGAGCTTGTAGTAGGTTATATTGATATATATACCCACCACAGGAGACTGCGTGAAAGCCTCCGATGCAACAGGAACCTCCTCCAGGCCGCCCTAGTCGAAAATAGAATCAGCGTCTGCCTTCTTCAAGAGACCCGCACAACGGAGAGCTCGCAAGTTAACTTCACCGGGTACAACGCGTACCACCTGCCAAGCCGCAGGAACTCTGTGGGGAACGGTTGCCTAATTTTGGTTAAGAGCTCCGTTCCCCACACTGCGATCGAGCAGCCAGTGCAGTGCGGTGAAGGTGTCGAAGCCCAAGCTGTCAAACTGCATCTAGATGGGACTGAGCTTCTTGTATACAATGTATACAGAAGCCAAAGAGCTGAGCTCGACCTCACTCAACTTCTTTGCATGGCCGAAGTAGAAAACGTCTTCATAGGTGGGGATTTCAACGCCCACCATGAAATCCTCGGCTCAAGGTCTACAGCCAACGCCACAGGTCGACATCTAGCAGGCCTTCTCGGGGAACTAGATGGTGTTAAGCTACTTAACACAGAAGAACCGACCCATTTACAAGGCAACACTCTAGACCTCACGTTCGCCTCTGCCACTCTATCTGACAGAGCTGTCTGGTCGCTACACCCGACGCTTACAAGCGATCACTTTGCCTCCCTGACCACGCTGGACATTCTGCTTCCGCGTCTCGAAAACAAAGCACCCAAGTGGTGCTTCAAAAAAGCCAACTGGCCCACCTTTCGTCAAGAAATGGCGGGCTGGTGGCGACATTACACTCCGCCAGACAACCTTGACGAATTTGACAAGGAATTCTCGCACGCTCTAACCAACGCAGCTAATGCTGCAATTCCAAGGACTCGCAACCAAAGACCACCGACCAAAAATTGGTGGTTCTATGGCCCTCGCGTCAGGGAGGCGAACCATCTAATTAACAGACTTCGCAAGTACTTCCGCAGGGACCGCTCGGACGTCAACCTCCAACTTCTCAAGGAAGCAGTTGCTGACGCCCGGGAGATTGCCAGGGAGGAGAAAGAGGCAAAGTGGCTTGAGTGGTGTGAAGGGTTTGACCAACACACGTCGCTCAAACAACTCTGGACCTGCCTACGACGAGCCACGGGAGGAAAACCCCCACGGCCTGCCGCGCACCCCAACGCAAAAGAGGAAGCGGAGCGACTGGTACACGCGTTTGTAGACCGCGCGAACTGCAAACAGCTCCCGCAAGACATCCAAAGAAGACAGAAGCAGCTCCTACCAGCAAGAAAGGAGCAAATTTCCAGGGCATCACAGCAAGAGGACGACAGCGACCATCTTTTCACTCACGCTGAGCTAATGAGGGCAGAAAAGAGAGGAAAGGACACCTCGCCAGGTGAGGATGGTGCCACCTACACCATGCTCAGACGCATGGGACCTGCTGGCAAGAGTGCCTTCCTCTCTCTCCTCAATGCCTCATGGATAGAAGGACGTCTCCCCAGCAGATGGAAAACTGCTATCATCCACCCGATCCCGAAGCCAAAGGACCCTGGCAAAATGCGACCAATTTCACTCCTGAGCTGCACCGCCAAGACAGCCGAAAGGATGGTCCTGAACCGCCTCAAGTGGAAGCTCGGCGCCCCCCACCAGAACGTCAGCGGTTTCACGGAAAGAAGGAGCACTACGGACAGCATCGCCTCACTACTTGCAACGATCAACAACCAACCTGCAGTAGTTGTCTTTCTAGACTTGGAAAAAGCCTTCGAACTGGCCTCACCCTCCGCTATTGCCGACGCACTCGCTGCAAGAGGGGTCAAAGGACGGCTACTCAGGTGGACTTATGACTACCTGAGCTACCGTACAGCAAGGGTGAGGTTTCAGGGACAAAACTCAAGTCTTCAGGTGTTTGAGAATGGGACGCCACAGGGTGGAGTCTTAAGCCCAACCCTCTTCAACGTCCTCATGGAAGCCCTGGTAAGGCTACCGACACACCGCAATGTCACTCTGTTCAGCTATGCAGATGACTTAGCCCTTATAGCGACAGGCAAAGGCAACAGAGTTGCCAGAACGCAAGCTGCCCTCGACACCGTCACAGCGGCCTGCAAAGAACTTGGGCTTAAGGTCTCAGCTGAGAAATCGAAGGCAATGGCGGTGATGGCTCCCACCCCAAATGAGGATCTCTCCATACAAGGTGTGCGGCTCCAATGGACCGTAGCATACCAATATCTAGGTATCTGGATAGACCAAAGGTTGACATTTAGAAAAGAAGTCACCTATCTCAGAGAG
>JAXIVD010000219.1:55000-57500 GCA_036785275.1 Cancer borealis | reverse complement strand
TCACTATCATGCCAAAGGACATCCAGCTTGCCCGCCGCATCCGAGGCGAGCGTGCCTAAGCAAGCAGTTAGTTAGTTAGTTAGTTGACTGACTGATTCGCGTTGATATCAACATCAAGATATCTTCTGTCTATCTAGCTAGGCCCTTTTCAGGGCCAAAGTATGGTCACAAAAGAGAGTTGTTGTTGGTTAATGTTATTGATATTCTTCTATTAAAAAATAAATAAATGAATAAAAATAAATCAATAAATAAAAAATACCTCTTGTATTTAGTCACGGAGTTAATAATAATAATAATAATAATAACTTGTGCATGCATGTAGTGAACACATATCCTTTAAACTGGACATTTTCGTCACTTGCGTAAAATATAGTCACCAACATCAATAAAAAAATAAAAGTTGTTGGATATTGTTCCTATTATTCTTGAATTCATTTTGAAGTACTGTGCTGTATGTATGTAGGTAACTTGTGTATATGTAGGAGACACATATTACTTGACCTTGAAATTTCCGTCCTCGCGAGATAAAATATAATAATAATAGAAAGGAGAGAAGAGAGAGAGAGAGAGAGAGAGAGAGAGAGAGAGAGAGAGAGAGAGAGAGAGAGAGAGAGAGAGAGAGAGAGAGAGAGAGAGAGAGAGAGAGAGAGAAAAAAAAAAAGCGAGAAGACCCACACACACAAAGTAAATTAGTCCAAACAGTCTCTCTTTTGCTAACAAATTGTGGCTCCAACGGAGCCGAGTATTGGTAGACGTCATCCAGTCCAGTCCAAGCAAGCATATAGCAGGCTGCTGCTGCTGCTGCTTACTTGGAAGAGGTGTATTTGGTGACAGCCTTTGTGCCTTCAGACACTGCGTGTTTTGCCAGTTCACCGGGAAGCAAGAGACGAACGGCAGTCTGGATTTCCCTGCTGGTGATGGTGGAACGCTTGTTGTAGTGTGCCAAACGAGAAGCTTCGGCGGCGATGCGTTCAAAGATGTCGTTCACGAAAGAATTCATGATAGACATGGCCTTGGAAGACACGCCGGTGTCAGGGTGAACCTGCTTCAGCACCTTGTAGATGTAGATGGAGTAGCTCTCCTTCCTCCTGCGCTTCTTCTTCTTGTCTCCCTTGGCAATGGCCTTCTGGGCCTTGCCAGCTTTCTTGGCAGCTTTTCCTGATGCTTTGGGAGGCATGATGGTTTCGTATTCACTGTGGGAATAAATTTTGTCCTGTCCGCAGTTGAAAATTTCTTATATGCGACAAACTTACTCAGGATCACGATCAGATGCCATGAGACGCGCGCTGATTGGTCCAGCGGGGAGCTCGGTTTTCTTCCCTGATCTGGCTGCCAGTATAAATATTGAAAATGGGAGAAATTTTGGCGTCATTCAACTTGTAGATCGTGTAGCCTGCGCTGCTGCTACGCGTCACCCCCAGCAAACTATTACTACTACTACTACTACTACATTACCACCATGTCTGGACGTGGCAAGGGTGGAAAAGTGAAGGGAAAATCAAAGTCCCGCTCCAGTCGGGCTGGACTTCAGTTCCCCGTCGGCAGGATTCACCGTCTTCTGAGGAAGGGTAACTACGCTGAGCGCGTAGGCGCTGGAGCTCCAGTTTACCTTGCAGCAGTTATGGAATACCTAGCTGCTGAGGTCCTTGAGCTTGCCGGCAATGCTGCCCGTGACAACAAGAAAACTCGCATTATCCCGCGTCACCTTCAGCTGGCTATCCGCAACGACGAGGAACTGAACAAGCTCCTCTCGGGCGTGACCATTGCACAGGGCGGTGTGCTGCCCAACATCCAAGCAGTGCTCCTTCCCAAGAAGACTGAGAAGAAATAATCAAAGAACGAGGAGAAATAAAAGGAATCTCCACCATTCCTTTGACACACTACTACTATTATCCGGCTCCTATTCGGAGCCACATATTATAAATCTTGAGAGTTGGACGGACCAGGATTAGGATATAAATGATATGATTAGGTGATAGCAACATTATTCATAATAGTAATGATAATAAAAATACTACCTACGTATAACGCATAACAAACCGGTATTTTAGTGTTGAAGGGAAGCTGTGAATCTATTACCTAGTGGTTCATTTATCATTTTATTTGCTATATATATATATATATATATATATATATATATATATATATATATATATATATATATATATATATATATATATATATATAATATTTAAATTTATTTACTTATTCATTGTTTCCTCATTAATGATTAACATAGCTGAAACTTATTTTAGATCATTTCTTCTACAACTTGAATGTTATTTTCTCGATTCCATGAGTAAGACAAAAAAAAATAATATCATTTAAAAAATATTACTTGATAGTGATAAAGCAATATGTTATATATATATATATATATATATATATATATATATATATATATATATATATATATATATATATATATATATATATATATATATATATAAGAAATGAATGACCAACATACTCTTTATGCAAAAGATTGTGGACCTAGAAG
>JAXIVD010000219.1:50000-52500 GCA_036785275.1 Cancer borealis | reverse complement strand
TTATTATTATTATTTTATTTTATTTTATATTTTATTTTATTATTTTTATTATTATTATTATTATTATTATTATTATTATTATTATTATTATTATTATTATTATTATTATTAATATTATTATTATTATTATTATTATTATTATTGTTATTTATATTATTATTATTATTATTATTATTATTATTATTATTATTATTATTATTTTTATTATTAGTTTTATTATTATTTTGATGATGATGATGATGATGATGATGATGATGATGATGATGATGATGATGATGAGGATGATGATAATGATAAAAAGAAAAAAATCTGAAAATATATTATTTTTTGTGCGTGTTATCACCCGCCATTGTGTTACGTACACTGTCAAGACAGACAAAAGCACGGTAGCATGTGTGATAGTGCAGCGTCAAAACTTTCACGCTCTTGTATATTATATTGACAAATTCATGATTTCAATTTATGCTATAGCTATTATATATTGTATTGTATTTGTGTTTGTGTTTAGTGTTCCCTAAAAGATAAGCAGGAACAGTTTATTCAAGACCACGTTTTCCTTGTTTTACCATCTAGGGGAGACTAAACACCCGAATAATTACAATACCAATAATTCAATAAATTACCGTTCAAATTTAATGCAAGTAATAGCAGTAGGAAAGGTACACTACTACATTATGCCTTACAACAACAACAACAACAACAACAACAACAACAACAACAACAACAACATATCGGTAAATAAAGATCATCTCATAATATTAAGGGATCAAACCTTATGTATGAAAATTTAGGAACATTGATGTTTCAAAACCCGGCTTTGATAGATCATAAAATGTTCATCATCAACAAGGTGTATATATATATATATATATATATATATATATATATATATATATATATATATATATATATATATATATATATATATATATATATATATATATATATAAGTATGTAAAACAGACTTTCCTTTCGGGTTACAGAAAATTAAACCACTCTCCAAATAACCAATGAAAATAAAATAAAAATATTCCTAAAATATAGTCGTAATAGAACATTTATTGAAAGCAACTGAAAGCTCCTTTCAAGTTGTGTGGAAAAAAATATTGACGCATTTTTTTTGCTTTTGGGGGAGGACGGCAGGAAAGAAACTATCTCGCTGACCTTGAAACTTCCACGGGCTCTACGAGGCCTGCCTTGGCATACAAGTCACTCTTTTTAACACCCGCTAATACCAGGCTACCAAACAATATTATGGCAAACTCGGGTGGGAAAAAAAAAATCATCATTTTTCTTCCAATGACATAACTTTTTTTTTTTTTTATTCTCTCTCTCTCTCTCTCTCTCTCTCTCTCTCTCTCTCTCTCTCTCTCTCTCTCTCTCTCTCTCTCTCTCTCTCACACGACGAAGCGAGTGAGTGAGAGTGAGTTGTAAAATGGTGGGAAGACGGGCGGTCGGGCGGGCGGGTGGGTGGCTGGCTGGCTGGCCGGCCGGCCGGCCGGGGCAGCAGCAGGAGCTTCTTGCTTAGTTCTGACCAATCACAAGCCTGGGTTTCAGCTCACGGGGTAGGGAGAATCTGTATATATAGTCCCAAACCTGAAAATGCGCGTCACACTACTCCTCCTCCTCTGTTCGTCCGTCGTCGCTATGGCTCGTACAAAGCAGACAGCTCGCAAGTCCACCGGTGGGAAGGCGCCTCGTAAGCAACTTGCTACGAAGGCCGCTCGTAAATCCGCGCCTGCCACCGGAGGTGTCAAGAAGCCTCACCGTTACAGGCCGGGGACTGTGGCTCTCCGTGAAATCCGCCGTTACCAGAAGAGCACTGAGCTGCTCATCAGGAAGTTGCCCTTCCAACGTTTGGTACGCGAGATTGCTCAGGATTTCAAGACTGATCTCCGTTTCCAGTCCTCTGCTGTCATGGCTCTGCAGGAGGCCTCCGAGGCTTACCTTGTGGGTCTATTTGAGGACACAAACCTTTGCGCTATCCACGCCAAGCGCGTCACTATCATGCCAAAGGACATCCAGCTTGCCCGCCGCATCCGAGGCGAGCGTGCCTAAGCAAGCAGTTAGTTAGTTAGTTAGTTGACTGACTGATTCGCGTTGATATCAACATCAAGATATCTTCTGTCTATCTAGCTAGGCCCTTTTCAGGGCCAAAGTATGGTCACAAAAGAGAGTTGTTGTTGGTTAATGTTATTGATATTCTTCTATTAAAAAATAAATAAATGAATAAAAATAAATCAATAAATAAAAAATACCTCTTGTATTTAGTCACGGAGTTAATAATAATAATAATAATAATAACTTGTGCATGCATGTAGTGAACACATATCCTTTAAACTGGACATTTTCGTCACTTGCGTAAAATATAGTCACCAACATCAATAAAAAAATAAAAGTTGTTGGATATTGTTCCTATTATTCTTGAATTCATTTTGAAGTACTGTGCTGTATGTATGTAGGTAACTTGTGTATATGTAGGAGACACATATTACTTGAC
>JAXIVD010000219.1:42500-45000 GCA_036785275.1 Cancer borealis | reverse complement strand
TGTTTGTGTTTAGTGTTCCCTAAAAGATAAGCAGGAACAGTTTATTCAAGACCACGTTTTCCTTGTTTTACCATCTAGGGGAGACTAAACACCCGAATAATTACAATACCAATAATTCAATAAATTACCGTTCAAATTTAATGCAAGTAATAGCAGTAGGAAAGGTACACTACTACATTATGCCTTACAACAACAACAACAACAACAACAACAACAACAACAACAACAACAACATATCGGTAAATAAAGATCATCTCATAATATTAAGGGATCAAACCTTATGTATGAAAATTTAGGAACATTGATGTTTCAAAACCCGGCTTTGATAGATCATAAAATGTTCATCATCAACAAGGTGTATATATATATATATATATATATATATATATATATATATATATATATATATATATATATATATATATATATATATATATATATATATATATATATAAGTATGTAAAACAGACTTTCCTTTCGGGTTACAGAAAATTAAACCACTCTCCAAATAACCAATGAAAATAAAATAAAAATATTCCTAAAATATAGTCGTAATAGAACATTTATTGAAAGCAACTGAAAGCTCCTTTCAAGTTGTGTGGAAAAAAATATTGACGCATTTTTTTTGCTTTTGGGGGAGGACGGCAGGAAAGAAACTATCTCGCTGACCTTGAAACTTCCACGGGCTCTACGAGGCCTGCCTTGGCATACAAGTCACTCTTTTTAACACCCGCTAATACCAGGCTACCAAACAATATTATGGCAAACTCGGGTGGGAAAAAAAAAATCATCATTTTTCTTCCAATGACATAACTTTTTTTTTTTTTTATTCTCTCTCTCTCTCTCTCTCTCTCTCTCTCTCTCTCTCTCTCTCTCTCTCTCTCTCTCTCTCTCTCTCTCTCTCACACGACGAAGCGAGTGAGTGAGAGTGAGTTGTAAAATGGTGGGAAGACGGGCGGTCGGGCGGGCGGGTGGGTGGCTGGCTGGCTGGCCGGCCGGCCGGCCGGGGCAGCAGCAGGAGCTTCTTGCTTAGTTCTGACCAATCACAAGCCTGGGTTTCAGCTCACGGGGTAGGGAGAATCTGTATATATAGTCCCAAACCTGAAAATGCGCGTCACACTACTCCTCCTCCTCTGTTCGTCCGTCGTCGCTATGGCTCGTACAAAGCAGACAGCTCGCAAGTCCACCGGTGGGAAGGCGCCTCGTAAGCAACTTGCTACGAAGGCCGCTCGTAAATCCGCGCCTGCCACCGGAGGTGTCAAGAAGCCTCACCGTTACAGGCCGGGGACTGTGGCTCTCCGTGAAATCCGCCGTTACCAGAAGAGCACTGAGCTGCTCATCAGGAAGTTGCCCTTCCAACGTTTGGTACGCGAGATTGCTCAGGATTTCAAGACTGATCTCCGTTTCCAGTCCTCTGCTGTCATGGCTCTGCAGGAGGCCTCCGAGGCTTACCTTGTGGGTCTATTTGAGGACACAAACCTTTGCGCTATCCACGCCAAGCGCGTCACTATCATGCCAAAGGACATCCAGCTTGCCCGCCGCATCCGAGGCGAGCGTGCCTAAGCAAGCAGTTAGTTAGTTAGTTAGTTGACTGACTGATTCGCGTTGATATCAACATCAAGATATCTTCTGTCTATCTAGCTAGGCCCTTTTCAGGGCCAAAGTATGGTCACAAAAGAGAGTTGTTGTTGGTTAATGTTATTGATATTCTTCTATTAAAAAATAAATAAATGAATAAAAATAAATCAATAAATAAAAAATACCTCTTGTATTTAGTCACGGAGTTAATAATAATAATAATAATAATAACTTGTGCATGCATGTAGTGAACACATATCCTTTAAACTGGACATTTTCGTCACTTGCGTAAAATATAGTCACCAACATCAATAAAAAAATAAAAGTTGTTGGATATTGTTCCTATTATTCTTGAATTCATTTTGAAGTACTGTGCTGTATGTATGTAGGTAACTTGTGTATATGTAGGAGACACATATTACTTGACCTTGAAATTTCCGTCCTCGCGAGATAAAATATAATAATAATAGAAAGAGAGAGAGAGAGAGAGAGAGAGAGAGAGAGAGAGAGAGAGAGAGAGAGAGAGAGAGAGAGAGAGAGAGAGAGAGAGAGAGAGAGAGAGAGAGAGAGAGAGAAAAAAAAAAAAGCGAGAAGACCCACACACACAAAGTAAATTAGTCCAAACAGTCTCTCTTTTGCTAACAAATTGTGGCTCCAACGGAGCCGAGTATTGGTAGACGTCATCCAGTCCAGTCCAAGCAAGCATATAGCAGGCTGCTGCTGCTGCTGCTTACTTGGAAGAGGTGTATTTGGTGACAGCCTTTGTGCCTTCAGACACTGCGTGTTTTGCCAGTTCACCGGGAAGCAAGAGACGAACGGCAGTCTGGATTTCCCTGCTGGTGATGGTGGAACGCTTGTTGTAGTGTGCCAAACGAGAAGCTTCGGCGGCGATGCGTTCAAAGATGTCGTTCACGAAAGAATT
>JAXIVD010000219.1:30000-37500 GCA_036785275.1 Cancer borealis | reverse complement strand
CAATGAAAATAAAATAAAAATATTCCTAAAATATAGTCGTAATAGAACATTTATTGAAAGCAACTGAAAGCTCCTTTCAAGTTGTGTGGAAAAAAATATTGACGCATTTTTTTTGCTTTTGGGGGAGGACGGCAGGAAAGAAACTATCTCGCTGACCTTGAAACTTCCACGGGCTCTACGAGGCCTGCCTTGGCATACAAGTCACTCTTTTTAACACCCGCTAATACCAGGCTACCAAACAATATTATGGCAAACTCGGGTGGGAAAAAAAAAATCATCATTTTTCTTCCAATGACATAACTTTTTTTTTTTTTTATTTCTCTCTCTCTCTCTCTCTCTCTCTCTCTCTCTCTCTCTCTCTCTCTCTCTCTCTCTCTCTCTCTCTCACACGACGAAGCGAGTGAGTGAGAGTGAGTTGTAAAATGGTGGGAAGACGGGCGGTCGGGCGGGCGGGTGGGTGGCTGGCTGGCTGGCCGGCCGGCCGGCCGGGGCAGCAGCAGGAGCTTCTTGCTTAGTTCTGACCAATCACAAGCCTGGGTTTCAGCTCACGGGGTAGGGAGAATCTGTATATATAGTCCCAAACCTGAAAATGCGCGTCACACTACTCCTCCTCCTCTGTTCGTCCGTCGTCGCTATGGCTCGTACAAAGCAGACAGCTCGCAAGTCCACCGGTGGGAAGGCGCCTCGTAAGCAACTTGCTACGAAGGCCGCTCGTAAATCCGCGCCTGCCACCGGAGGTGTCAAGAAGCCTCACCGTTACAGGCCGGGGACTGTGGCTCTCCGTGAAATCCGCCGTTACCAGAAGAGCACTGAGCTGCTCATCAGGAAGTTGCCCTTCCAACGTTTGGTACGCGAGATTGCTCAGGATTTCAAGACTGATCTCCGTTTCCAGTCCTCTGCTGTCATGGCTCTGCAGGAGGCCTCCGAGGCTTACCTTGTGGGTCTATTTGAGGACACAAACCTTTGCGCTATCCACGCCAAGCGCGTCACTATCATGCCAAAGGACATCCAGCTTGCCCGCCGCATCCGAGGCGAGCGTGCCTAAGCAAGCAGTTAGTTAGTTAGTTAGTTGACTGACTGATTCGCGTTGATATCAACATCAAGATATCTTCTGTCTATCTAGCTAGGCCCTTTTCAGGGCCAAAGTATGGTCACAAAAGAGAGTTGTTGTTGGTTAATGTTATTGATATTCTTCTATTAAAAAATAAATAAATGAATAAAAATAAATCAATAAATAAAAAATACCTCTTGTATTTAGTCACGGAGTTAATAATAATAATAATAATAATAACTTGTGCATGCATGTAGTGAACACATATCCTTTAAACTGGACATTTTCGTCACTTGCGTAAAATATAGTCACCAACATCAATAAAAAAATAAAAGTTGTTGGATATTGTTCCTATTATTCTTGAATTCATTTTGAAGTACTGTGCTGTATGTATGTAGGTAACTTGTGTATATGTAGGAGACACATATTACTTGACCTTGAAATTTCCGTCCTCGCGAGATAAAATATAATAATAATAGAAAGGAGAAAGAGAGAGAGAGAGAGAGAGAGAGAGAGAGAGAGAGAGAGAGAGAGAGAGAGAGAGAGAGAGAGAGAGAGAGAGAGAGAGAGAGAGAGAGAGAGAGAAAAAAAAAAAAGCGAGAAGACCCACACACACAAAGTAAATTAGTCCAAACAGTCTCTCTTTTGCTAACAAATTGTGGCTCCAACGGAGCCGAGTATTGGTAGACGTCATCCAGTCCAGTCCAAGCAAGCATATAGCAGGCTGCTGCTGCTGCTGCTTACTTGGAAGAGGTGTATTTGGTGACAGCCTTTGTGCCTTCAGACACTGCGTGTTTTGCCAGTTCACCGGGAAGCAAGAGACGAACGGCAGTCTGGATTTCCCTGCTGGTGATGGTGGAACGCTTGTTGTAGTGTGCCAAACGAGAAGCTTCGGCGGCGATGCGTTCAAAGATGTCGTTCACGAAAGAATTCATGATAGACATGGCCTTGGAAGACACGCCGGTGTCAGGGTGAACCTGCTTCAGCACCTTGTAGATGTAGATGGAGTAGCTCTCCTTCCTCCTGCGCTTCTTCTTCTTGTCTCCCTTGGCAATGGCCTTCTGGGCCTTGCCAGCTTTCTTGGCAGCTTTTCCTGATGCTTTGGGAGGCATGATGGTTTCGTATTCACTGTGGGAATAAATTTTGTCCTGTCCGAACCGAACCGAAAAATATAGAACAGGGGGGGAGATTTCAAGAGGGATAGTGGAAGTAATAGAAGGTGATAGAGAGTTTTTAGTAGGAGGAAAAGTACAGAGGCTTTACTCTGTATGCAAGGCTGTAGTGTATGTTGTGACGAAACCTTCACGTCTCAGCACAGGGAGGAGACACGAGTCGGGAGCTCGGCAGGAAGGAGTTGGTGTGGTTGTGTAGCTGGACTGGACTGTCTGGTTAAAGAGAGAGTGTGTGCGTATATCAGGGATTATGTAATGTTGAGTTTTATGGTGTGCAAGTTAGTGGTCGTGTGTGTGTGTGTGATTAAGGCTTTCAACTGATGGACAGCTTGAGGAAGAATTGGTTAGGCTATGGATGAATGAATGTAAGTGAGTGTGGGTAGTGTTTTGAGATTGAGGAAGTGATGATGTGTTGAGTAGGCTAGAAGAGGAAAAATATATTATTATTTTGTGAGTGGTGAAGAGGGAGAGCGGGCAGATATGACTTTGTGGTTCTGTAGGCGGGCAGGGAGTCTGGCCAGCCAGGCAGGTGGACAGATACGCTCTGATTGGTCGCTCAGAGCGTCGCACAGATCGAGGAGTGAGATGCAGGAAATACTAGGCTGTGGGTGTGTGTGTGAATTGTGTGAATTGATATATGTACGGGAGAGAAGAATGGAGATGGTGTTAAAAGATAGGGTTTGGTAATGTGTATGTTTGTAGGTCAAGTAACGAGAGACTGCCAGGATTGCCTCTGCCGATGCTTAAGTGTTGTATTTTATGTGTTATGTCTGGGCGAAGTAGGGGGTATTTTTCTAATTGTTTTAGGAGTTTGTGATGCCAGAAAAGGTTGAGAGGAGGGCGTTTTGAAATGTTGTGTAGGTGTTCTGATGTGGTGTAATGGTACCAACGTGTGTCATGTATCCAGCGGAGGGCAAGGTTTTGAATGCGTTGTAGGGAAATGGTGTTGGAGTGTGCGGAAAGTTTTAATGCAAGAGGACAGTATGAGAGTAGAGGAAATACGAGAGCTGTGTATAGGTGTATTTTAGTTTTGACAGAGGCTGCTTTAAATCTGAAAAGGTTGGAAAGTGTTTTCCTGGCAATCTCTCGTTTGGTTTTGATGTGGTGATGGAAGCGGAGGTGATTGTCAATGGTGAGGCCGAGGACTTTAGTAGTGTTGGTGACGGGAATGCGGATAGGATTGGGTAGGATGGTGCTTTGGAAGAGAGGGTGGGGAACGTTTGTTTTAGTTTTGAAGTAGGTGGCTGAGGCTTTGTTGGGGTGTGAGTGAATGCGCCATTTGTGTTCCCAGGATGTGAGCTGGTTGAGTTCGTTTTGCATGCGGGCTGTCAAGGTGTCTAGGTGTGGAGCGCGGGTTAGGAGTGTAACGTCGTCTGCGTATTGTACTGTCAGAGATTGTGGGTGTATTGTGTTGGGAATGTCGTGTGTGTACATGTTGTAGAGAATGGGGCCGAGGACAGATCCCTGTGGCACACCAGCTTGAGGGGAGAAATAGTTAGATGTTTTGTCTTTGTGTAAGATTCTACATCTTCTGTCAGTTAAAAAGTTACAGAGTAATTTAGTAAGAGGGGTGGGAAGGTTGAAGTGATGTAGAATCTTGTACTTGAGTCCTGTGTGCCAGACAGTGTCAAATGCCTTGGCTACGTCCTTGGTGACCATGAGTGATTTGTAGCGAATTGATGAGGAAGAGTCGATGTATGATACAATGGTGTTTAAGGCGTCTTCAGTAGAAGTGAAAGGGCGGAAACCGAATTGAATGGATGGAATGAGGTTATTTATCTCGAGGTGTGTCCTGAGTCTAGAGTGTAGTAGCCGTTCGTAAGTCTTTCCAAGTCCATTGAGGAGACTGATAGGTCTATAGTGAGAGGGGTTGGAAGGTGTTTTATGAGGTTTGGGTATGAGTCGTATATTAGCTGTCTTGAATGTCGAAGGGAAGTACCCGCATGCCAGTGAGGCGTTGTAAAGTGATGTTATGTTATGTATGATGTTGAGTGGGAGGTGTCTTAGGGCATGGAAGGTGATGCCTGATGGACCAGCACAGCGTCTGGGAGAATGTTTGAGGATGTTTTGGACTTCGTCCACATGAAAGGGTGTGGTGAGGTGAGAGTTTTGATGATGATGTCTGAGGTTTGCGTAGTGTATAATTGGATCATGTTGTGTGAGTGCGTGACCCTGTATCATGATTTGTTCAATGTTGTGTACGTGTTGTAAGATAGTTTGGTGTTGTGTTGGTGGATGTGGTTGAAAGATGTTTTCCCAGTGTTGTTTAAAAGCTTCGACTACTTCGGAAGAATCGTAGATTTTTGTGTTGTTTATAAGGAGGTAGTCGAAGTTATTAGTTTGTATGCCTTTTAGTTTACGTATTTTTGCCCAGAATTTAGAAGGATTTTTTGTTCTGTGAATTTCTGTATGTTGTATTGTGTTGTGCCAGTGTTCATTGTGGTCTTGTTGTAGGCTGGCAAGAATATGTCTCCGTAGAATGCCGAGATCCCATAGCACTTGATGGAGGCGAAGTTGATTGTGTGTGTATCTGTGTCTGTAACATGTGATAAGTCTTTTTGTACGGTGGGAAGGTATAAAGTCTCTGTATATGTTGTAACGTGTTGTGGGTGTGTGGGAGCAAATTGCTTCTATGATAGTGTTCTGGATTCTCTCGGCTTGTATGTCAATGGTGTCTGAAGGTTGTCCTTCGTAATCAAATTGCAAGTGAGTGTCTTGAAGCGTTGATTGAAAGTTTGTCCAGTTAGTCTTGTTGTAGTCTAGTCTTAATGGAGATGGAATGGCAATGGGATTGGGTGAGAGGTATAGGATGACAGGAATATGGTCAGAGCCGCATATGGGTCCGGGTGCGAGGTAGTGATTGAGATGGAGGGTGTGACGGTTGGTGAAGGCGAGGTCTGGTCGACCTCTGCCGCCGTTGTGTGAGTAAGTGGTATGAAAGTCAGGGCCGAGGAATCGCAGATTTTTGAGTGTTGTGATTTGTAGGAGTTGTGTTCCGTGTCTGTTGCAGGTGTTGTGATTGAATGCAGTGTGGTTTGCGTTGAAGTCTGCAAGTATGTATGTGGGTATGTTGTGGTTGAAGAGAGTGTTTAGGTCTGCGTAAGGAATGTGTGTGTTGGGTCGAGTATAAGTGGTGGCGACCAGTATGGGGCCGTGTTCAGTGTAAATTTTCGCAGCCAAAAAGTGCCGGAATCTCCACTCAGTGATAAATTCATGCCGTGTAGTGTTTTTAATGAGAATGGCAACGCCGTCATACTGTGTTTCTGTAGTGTAACGTGTAGTGTATCCGTAGTATTTTATGGGTAGTGTTGTTGTGCCTGTACTGTTTAAGAGTAATATGTCTGGGTTGTGTTCGTCTATGAGGTTGTGTATTAAGTGCCTGTTTGTGTAGTATGAGCGGCAGTTGAATTGAATGATTTTTATGAAAGTGATGATTTATGTGGTGGGGGCTTTTTGTGACTGCGGGTTACGGCGGGGGAGAGGTTGATATTTGAGGTAGGGGTGTTTAAGAGGTAGGGGTGGGGAGTGGGGATTAAGGATTGAGGGTTGGGAGAGGGGTTTGGGGAGGCTTCCCCTACGCTGACATCCTCGTCGGAGGTGGTTGCGTATGATGAGGAGAGGGGGGAAGAGGTGGGGGAGCAGGATGAGACGCTGGCTTTGATGGGAGTTGATGCGAGTTGTGGAGATGGAAGGTTGTCGGTTGATGTTGAAGGGTGAGTTTTAGGTTTTGTGGAGGCTTCAGCAGAGGGTGTTGTGGGAGGAGAGGTAGGTGGGATGGGAGGTGAGGTTGGGGGAAAGGATGAGGTTGTTGGTTGTATGGTTATGGCGGGGGCAGCTGTATTTGTGGTGTTGTCATCAGCGATTTTTATTGCTGAGATAGGAATATTGATTGTAGGAAGTTTGTTGTGTTCTAGTATGAGTGGAAGAATTTGTGAAAATTTTATGTTGTTACCTTGACTGAGAGAGGCAGCTGAGGCAACACAAGCATGTACCTTAGCACATAAGGTGTTGGTGTCTAGGGTGGTTGAGTAGGGTGGAAGGTTGAGAGGTGGAGGGTTGAGAGTGAGAGAAGGGGTGTTCATTTTTGTGGCTTGAGCATAAGAGGTAGAGGAGGCAGAGGTGTGAGCAGAGTTTTGGTTAGGAGCAGTGTTGGATGTGGGTTGTTTAGTTTGGGCTTGTTTTTTGATTGGACAGGAATAGGATATGGCTGTGTGTGGTCCAGAGCAGTTTATGCATTTGATGTTAGTTGCAGTGCAAGTAGTGTGGGTGTGGTCTGTGCTGGTACATTTAGAGCAGATAGAGGTGGTTGTTGTGCAGTTGGAAGTTGTGTGGGTGAATTTATAGCATTTATAACATTGCATGGTAGGGATGTATCTCTCCTTCTCCAAAGTGTATGAGGGGATGATGATGGAGTAGGCTTTAATGCCAGTGTCAAGGAGCTTGTCTGCGTCTTTTAAGGTAGTACATTTAATTTTGAGGGCAGGGAATTTTGTGTTACGCAGTTTGAGGACCTCGTCAATTGAGACGCTGTTCCTGGCCATCATTTCAGTCTTTATGTCTTCAGAGGTATGTGGGATAAAGTGAGAGCCTATTCTAAAGGCAAGTAGGGTGCGGGCAGCACGTGAGTGGGCTGTTTCCACCAGTTGGAAGCCTTTTGATGCAAGTTTTGTTGTTGTTGTGGTGGCGTCATGTTGTTTGAAGTGATGCTCGTCGGATAGACGGACGATCACGTATTGGCCTGAAATAAAGCACCTGACGTGTGGTATTTCGGTGATTGTAAAAAAGGTAGTGCTTATGTCATTGGGAGGTGGTTGTGTGTAGGTGTAGCGTAGTGTAAAGGGAGGTGTGTGTGCGTTGGGAGGCACGTTTGAAGTGGGAGGAGTCATGTTGTTGACATTGAGGGAGGAGCAGGAGTTAAGATGTAGGAAGAAGTGGAAGGAGAAGGGTTTCCCAGAGTTACACCACCCCTCTAAAGAGTAGGGGCCCCCTTATGGCACTGCCTGCAGGGTTCAATTTCGTCTGGGAAGACGACTACGGGAGAAGGAGAAATGGATAGTATGAGAAAAGTTGTTTTGTAAGTATCCACTTTTGGTCACCAGCGTTAGAGGGTTTGAATCCCTCAGTCGTGGGGTGACCAGTGGAACTTAGTGCGACCAAAAGAACTAATTACTTAGTTATTCTCTTTTATTTCAGGAAAAGCTGTTTGGAGATGGCAGGGAGAGCCTTTGTGCTTGGCTTTTGGCAGGGGAGCGGCAGGGGAGCGGCAGGATATGTCGC
>JAXIVD010000219.1:22500-25000 GCA_036785275.1 Cancer borealis | reverse complement strand
ATTTATTGAAAGCAACTGAAAGCTCCTTTCAAGTTGTGTGGAAAAAAATATTGACGCATTTTTTTTGCTTTTGGGGGAGGACGGCAGGAAAGAAACTATCTCGCTGACCTTGAAACTTCCACGGGCTCTACGAGGCCTGCCTTGGCATACAAGTCACTCTTTTTAACACCCGCTAATACCAGGCTACCAAACAATATTATGGCAAACTCGGGTGGGAAAAAAAAAATCATCATTTTTCTTCCAATGACATAACTTTTTTTTTTTTTTATTCTCTCTCTCTCTCTCTCTCTCTCTCTCTCTCTCTCTCTCTCTCTCTCTCTCTCTCTCTCTCTCTCTCTCTCTCACACGACGAAGCGAGTGAGTGAGAGTGAGTTGTAAAATGGTGGGAAGACGGGCGGTCGGGCGGGCGGGTGGGTGGCTGGCTGGCTGGCCGGCCGGCCGGCCGGGGCAGCAGCAGGAGCTTCTTGCTTAGTTCTGACCAATCACAAGCCTGGGTTTCAGCTCACGGGGTAGGGAGAATCTGTATATATAGTCCCAAACCTGAAAATGCGCGTCACACTACTCCTCCTCCTCTGTTCGTCCGTCGTCGCTATGGCTCGTACAAAGCAGACAGCTCGCAAGTCCACCGGTGGGAAGGCGCCTCGTAAGCAACTTGCTACGAAGGCCGCTCGTAAATCCGCGCCTGCCACCGGAGGTGTCAAGAAGCCTCACCGTTACAGGCCGGGGACTGTGGCTCTCCGTGAAATCCGCCGTTACCAGAAGAGCACTGAGCTGCTCATCAGGAAGTTGCCCTTCCAACGTTTGGTACGCGAGATTGCTCAGGATTTCAAGACTGATCTCCGTTTCCAGTCCTCTGCTGTCATGGCTCTGCAGGAGGCCTCCGAGGCTTACCTTGTGGGTCTATTTGAGGACACAAACCTTTGCGCTATCCACGCCAAGCGCGTCACTATCATGCCAAAGGACATCCAGCTTGCCCGCCGCATCCGAGGCGAGCGTGCCTAAGCAAGCAGTTAGTTAGTTAGTTAGTTGACTGACTGATTCGCGTTGATATCAACATCAAGATATCTTCTGTCTATCTAGCTAGGCCCTTTTCAGGGCCAAAGTATGGTCACAAAAGAGAGTTGTTGTTGGTTAATGTTATTGATATTCTTCTATTAAAAAATAAATAAAT
This sequence comes from Cancer borealis, assembly GCA_036785275.1. Taxonomy (NCBI): domain Eukaryota; kingdom Metazoa; phylum Arthropoda; class Malacostraca; order Decapoda; family Cancridae; genus Cancer; species Cancer borealis. The sequence continues at coordinate 23,829 of JAXIVD010000219.1, read as the reverse complement.
GAATAAAAATAAATCAATAAATAAAAAATACCTCTTGTATTTAGTCACGGAGTTAATAATAATAATAATAATAATAACTTGTGCATGCATGTAGTGAACACATATCCTTTAAACTGGACATTTTCGTCACTTGCGTAAAATATAGTCACCAACATCAATAAAAAAATAAAAGTTGTTGGATATTGTTCCTATTATTCTTGAATTCATTTTGAAGTACTGTGCTGTATGTATGTAGGTAACTTGTGTATATGTAGGAGACACATATTACTTGACCTTGAAATTTCCGTCCTCGCGAGATAAAATATAATAATAATAGAAAGGAGAAGAGAGAGAGAGAGAGAGAGAGAGAGAGAGAGAGAGAGAGAGAGAGAGAGAGAGAGAGAGAGAGAGAGAGAGAGAGAGAGAGAGAGAGAGAGAGAGAGAAAAAAAAAAAGCGAGAAGACCCACACACACAAAGTAAATTAGTCCAAACAGTCTCTCTTTTGCTAACAAATTGTGGCTCCAACGGAGCCGAGTATTGGTAGACGTCATCCAGTCCAGTCCAAGCAAGCATATAGCAGGCTGCTGCTGCTGCTGCTTACTTGGAAGAGGTGTATTTGGTGACAGCCTTTGTGCCTTCAGACACTGCGTGTTTTGCCAGTTCACCGGGAAGCAAGAGACGAACGGCAGTCTGGATTTCCCTGCTGGTGATGGTGGAACGCTTGTTGTAGTGTGCCAAACGAGAAGCTTCGGCGGCGATGCGTTCAAAGATGTCGTTCACGAAAGAATTCATGATAGACATGGCCTTGGAAGACACGCCGGTGTCAGGGTGAACCTGCTTCAGCACCTTGTAGATGTAGATGGAGTAGCTCTCCTTCCTCCTGCGCTTCTTCTTCTTGTCTCCCTTGGCAATGGCCTTCTGGGCCTTGCCAGCTTTCTTGGCAGCTTTTCCTGATGCTTTGGGAGGCATGATGGTTTCGTATTCACTGTGGGAATAAATTTTGTCCTGTCCGCAGTTGAAAATTTCTTATATGCGACAAACTTACTCAGGATCACGATCAGATGCCATGAGACGCGCGCTGATTGGTCCAGCGGGGAGCTCGGTTTTCTTCCCTGATCTGGCTGCCAGTATAAATATTGAAAATGGGAGAAATTTTGGCGTCATTCAACTTGTAGATCGTGTAGCCTGCGCTGCTGCTACGCGTCACCCCCAGCAAACTATTACTACTACTACTACTACTACATTACCACCATGTCTGGACGTGGCAAGGGTGGAAAAGTGAAGGGAAAATCAAAGTCCCGCTCCAGTCGGGCTGGACTTCAGTTCCCCGTCGGCAGGATTCACCGTCT
>JAXIVD010000219.1:15000-17500 GCA_036785275.1 Cancer borealis | reverse complement strand
TCACGGGGTAGGGAGAATCTGTATATATAGTCCCAAACCTGAAAATGCGCGTCACACTACTCCTCCTCCTCTGTTCGTCCGTCGTCGCTATGGCTCGTACAAAGCAGACAGCTCGCAAGTCCACCGGTGGGAAGGCGCCTCGTAAGCAACTTGCTACGAAGGCCGCTCGTAAATCCGCGCCTGCCACCGGAGGTGTCAAGAAGCCTCACCGTTACAGGCCGGGGACTGTGGCTCTCCGTGAAATCCGCCGTTACCAGAAGAGCACTGAGCTGCTCATCAGGAAGTTGCCCTTCCAACGTTTGGTACGCGAGATTGCTCAGGATTTCAAGACTGATCTCCGTTTCCAGTCCTCTGCTGTCATGGCTCTGCAGGAGGCCTCCGAGGCTTACCTTGTGGGTCTATTTGAGGACACAAACCTTTGCGCTATCCACGCCAAGCGCGTCACTATCATGCCAAAGGACATCCAGCTTGCCCGCCGCATCCGAGGCGAGCGTGCCTAAGCAAGCAGTTAGTTAGTTAGTTAGTTGACTGACTGATTCGCGTTGATATCAACATCAAGATATCTTCTGTCTATCTAGCTAGGCCCTTTTCAGGGCCAAAGTATGGTCACAAAAGAGAGTTGTTGTTGGTTAATGTTATTGATATTCTTCTATTAAAAAATAAATCAATGAATAAAAATAAATCAATAAATAAAAAATACCTCTTGTATTTAGTCACGGAGTTAATAATAATAATAATAATAATAACTTGTGCATGCATGTAGTGAACACATATCCTTTAAACTGGACATTTTCGTCACTTGCGTCAAATATAGTCACCAACATCAATAAAAAAATAAAAGTTGTTGGATATTGTTCCTATTATTCTTGAATTCATTTTGAAGTACTGTGCTGTATGTATGTAGGTAACTTGTGTATATGTAGGAGACACATATTACTTGACCTTGAAATTTCCGTCCTCGCGAGATAAAATATAATAATAATAGAAAGGAGAAAGAGAGAGAGAGAGAGAGAGAGAGAGAGAGAGAGAGAGAGAGAGAGAGAGAGAGAGAGAGAGAGAGAGAGAGAGAGAAAAAAAAAAAAAAAAGCGAGAAGACCCACACACACAAAGTAAATTAGTCCAAACAGTCTCTCTTTTGCTAACAAATTGTGGCTCCAACGGAGCCGAGTATTGGTAGACGTCATCCAGTCCAGTCCAAGCAAGCATATAGCAGGCTGCTGCTGCTGCTTACTTGGAAGAGGTGTATTTGGTGACAGCCTTTGTGCCTTCAGACACTGCGTGTTTTGCTAGTTCACCGGGAAGCAAGAGACGAACGGCAGTCTGGATTTCCCTGCTGGTGATGGTGGAACGCTTGTTGTAGTGTGCTAAACGAGAAGCTTCGGCGGCGATGCGTTCAAAGATGTCGTTCACGAAAGAATTCATGATAGACATGGCCTTGGAAGACACGCCGGTGTCAGGGTGAACCTGCTTCAGCACCTTGTAGATGTAGATGGAGTAGCTCTCCTTCCTCCTGCGCTTCTTCTTCTTGTCTCCCTTGGCAATGGCCTTCTGGGCCTTGCCAGCTTTCTTGGCAGCTTTTCCTGATGCTTTGGGAGGCATGATGGTTTCGTATTCACTGTGGGAATGATAAATTTTGTCCGCAGTTGAAAATTTCTTATATGCGACAAACTTACTCAGGATCACGATCAGATGCCGTGAGACGCGCGCTGATTGGTCCAGCGGGGAGCTCGGTTTTCTTCCCTGATCTGGCTGCCAGTATAAATATTGAAAATGGGAGAAATTTTGGCGTCATTCAACTTGTAGATCGTGTAGCCTGCGCTGCTGCTACGCGTCACCCCCAGCAAACTATTACTACTACTACATTACCACCATGTCTGGACGTGGCAAGGGTGGAAAAGTGAAGGGAAAATCAAAGTCCCGCTCCAGTCGGGCTGGACTTCAGTTCCCCGTCGGCAGGATTCACCGTCTTCTGAGGAAGGGTAACTACGCTGAGCGCGTAGGCGCTGGAGCTCCAGTTTACCTTGCAGCAGTTATGGAATACCTAGCTGCTGAGGTCCTTGAGCTTGCCGGCAATGCTGCCCGTGACAACAAGAAAACTCGCATTATCCCGCGTCACCTTCAGCTGGCTATCCGCAACGACGAGGAACTGAACAAGCTCCTCTCGGGCGTGACCATTGCACAGGGCGGTGTGCTGCCCAACATCCAAGCAGTGCTCCTTCCCAAGAAGACTGAGAAGAAATAATCAAAGAACGAGGAGAAATAAAAGGAATCTCCACCATTCCTTTGACACACTACTACTACTATTATCCGGCTCCTATTCGGAGCCACATATTATAAATCTTGAGAGTTGGACGGACCAGGATTAGGATATAAATGATATGATTAGGTGATAGCAACATTCTTCATAATAGTAATGATAATAAAAATACTACCTACGTATAACGCATAACAAACCGGTATTTTAGTGTTGAAGGGAAGCTGTGAATCGATTACCTAGTGG
>JAXIVD010000219.1:7500-10000 GCA_036785275.1 Cancer borealis | reverse complement strand
TCAAACCTTATGTATGAAAATATAGGAACATTGATGTTTCAAAACCCGGCTTTGATAGATCATAAAATGTTCATCATCAACAAGGTGTATATATATATATATATATATATATATATATATATATATATATATATATATATATATATATATATATATATATATATATATATATATATATATAAGTATGTAAAACAGACTTTCCTTTCGGGTTACAGAAAATTAAACCACTCTCCAAATAACCAATGAAAATAAAATAAAAATATTCCGAAAATATAGTCGTAATAGAACATTTATTGAAAGCAACTGAAAGCTCCTTTCAAGTTGTGTGGAAAAAAATATTGACGCATTTTTTTTGCTTTTGGGGGAGGACGGCAGGAAAGAAACTATCTCGCTGACCTTGAAACTTCCACGGGCTCTACGAGGCCTGCCTTGGCATACAAGTCACTCTTTTTAACACCCGCTAATACCAGGCTACATAACAATATTATGGCAAACTCGGGTGGGAAAAAAAAAATTCTCATTTTTCTTCCAATGACATAACTTTTTCTTTTTTTTTATTTCTCTCTCTCTCTCTCTCACACGACGAAGCGAGTGAGTGAGAGTGAATTGTAAAATGGTGGGAAGACGGGCGGTCGGGCGGGCGGGTGGGTGGCTGGCTGGCCGGCCGGCCGGCCGGCCGGGGCAGCAGCAGGAGCTTCTTGCTTAGTTCTGACCAATCACAAGCCTGGGTTTCAGCTCACGGGGTAGGGAGAATCTGTATATATAGTCCCAAACCTGAAAATGCGCGTCACACTACTCCTCCTCCTCCTCATCTGTTCGTCCGTCGTCGCTATGGCTCGTACAAAGCAGACAGCTCGCAAGTCCACCGGTGGGAAGGCGCCTCGTAAGCAACTTGCTACGAAGGCCGCTCGTAAATCCGCGCCTGCCACCGGAGGTGTCAAGAAGCCTCACCGTTACAGGCCGGGGACTGTGGCTCTCCGTGAAATCCGCCGTTACCAGAAGAGCACTGAGCTGCTCATCAGGAAGTTGCCCTTCCAACGTTTGGTACGCGAGATTGCTCAGGATTTCAAGACTGATCTCCGTTTCCAGTCCTCTGCTGTCATGGCTCTGCAGGAGGCCTCCGAGGCTTACCTTGTGGGTCTATTTGAGGACACAAACCTTTGCGCTATCCACGCCAAGCGCGTCACTATCATGCCAAAGGACATCCAGCTTGCCCGCCGCATCCGAGGCGAGCGTGCCTAAGCAAGCAGTTAGTTAGTTAGTTGACTGACTGACTGATTCGCGTTGATATCAACATCAAGATATCTTCTGTCTATCTAGCTAGGCCCTTTTCAGGGCCAAAGTATGGTCACAAAAGAGAGTTGTTGTTGGTTAATGTTATTGATATTCTTCTATTAAAAAATAAATCAATGAATATAAATAAATCAATCAATAAAAAATACCTCTTGTATTTAGTCACGGAGTTAATAATAATAATAATAATAACTTGTGCATGCATGTAGTGAACACATATCCTTTAAACTGGACATTTTCGTCACTTGCGTCAAATATAGTCACCAACATCAATAAAAAAATAAAAGTTGTTGGATATTGTTCCTATTATTCTTGAATTCATTTTGAAGTACTGTGCTGTATGTATGTAGGTAACTTGTGTATATGTAGGAGACACATATTACTTGACCTTGAAATTTCCGTCCTCGCGAGATAAAATATAATAATAATAGAAAGGAGAAGAGAGAGAGAGAGAGAGAGAGAGAGAGAGAGAGAGAGAGAGAGAGAGAGAGAGAGAGAGAGAGAGAGAGAGAGAGAGAAAAAAAAAAAAAGAAGCGAGAAGACCCACACACACAAAGTAAATTAGTCCAAACAGTCTCTCTTTTGCTAACAAATTGTGGCTCCAACGGAGCCGAGTATTGGTAGACGTCATCCAGTCCAGTCCAAGCAAGCATATAGCAGGCTGCTGCTGCTGCTTACTTGGAAGAGGTGTATTTGGTGACAGCCTTTGTGCCTTCAGACACTGCGTGTTTTGCTAGTTCACCGGGAAGCAAGAGACGAACGGCAGTCTGGATTTCCCTGCTGGTGATGGTGGAACGCTTGTTGTAGTGTGCTAAACGAGAAGCTTCGGCGGCGATGCGTTCAAAGATGTCGTTCACGAAAGAATTCATGATAGACATGGCCTTGGAAGACACGCCGGTGTCAGGGTGAACCTGCTTCAGCACCTTGTAGATGTAGATGGAGTAGCTCTCCTTCCTCCTGCGCTTCTTCTTCTTGTCTCCCTTGGCAATGGCCTTCTGGGCCTTGCCAGCTTTCTTGGCAGCTTTTCCTGATGCTTTGGGAGGCATGATGGTTTCGTATTCACTGTGGGAATGATAAATTTTGTCCGCAGTTGAAAATTTCTTATATGCGACAAACTTACTCAGGATCACGATCAGATGCCGTGAGACGCGCGCTGATTGGTCCAGCGGGGAGCTCGGTTTTCTTCCCTGATCTGGCTGCCAGTATA
>JAXIVD010000219.1:0-2500 GCA_036785275.1 Cancer borealis | reverse complement strand
ATAACTTTTTCTTTTTTTTTATTTCTCTCTCTCTCTCTCTCACACGACGAAGCGAGTGAGTGAGAGTGAATTGTAAAATGGTGGGAAGACGGGCGGTCGGGCGGGCGGGTGGGTGGCTGGCTGGCCGGCCGGCCGGCCGGCCGGGGCAGCAGCAGGAGCTTCTTGCTTAGTTCTGACCAATCACAAGCCTGGGTTTCAGCTCACGGGGTAGGGAGAATCTGTATATATAGTCCCAAACCTGAAAATGCGCGTCACACTACTCCTCCTCCTCCTCATCTGTTCGTCCGTCGTCGCTATGGCTCGTACAAAGCAGACAGCTCGCAAGTCCACCGGTGGGAAGGCGCCTCGTAAGCAACTTGCTACGAAGGCCGCTCGTAAATCCGCGCCTGCCACCGGAGGTGTCAAGAAGCCTCACCGTTACAGGCCGGGGACTGTGGCTCTCCGTGAAATCCGCCGTTACCAGAAGAGCACTGAGCTGCTCATCAGGAAGTTGCCCTTCCAACGTTTGGTACGCGAGATTGCTCAGGATTTCAAGACTGATCTCCGTTTCCAGTCCTCTGCTGTCATGGCTCTGCAGGAGGCCTCCGAGGCTTACCTTGTGGGTCTATTTGAGGACACAAACCTTTGCGCTATCCACGCCAAGCGCGTCACTATCATGCCAAAGGACATCCAGCTTGCCCGCCGCATCCGAGGCGAGCGTGCCTAAGCAAGCAGTTAGTTAGTTAGTTGACTGACTGACTGATTCGCGTTGATATCAACATCAAGATATCTTCTGTCTATCTAGCTAGGCCCTTTTCAGGGCCAAAGTATGGTCACAAAAGAGAGTTGTTGTTGGTTAATGTTATTGATATTCTTCTATTAAAAAATAAATCAATGAATATAAATAAATCAATCAATAAAAAATACCTCTTGTATTTAGTCACGGAGTTAATAATAATAATAATAATAACTTGTGCATGCATGTAGTGAACACATATCCTTTAAACTGGACATTTTCGTCACTTGCGTCAAATATAGTCACCAACATCAATAAAAAAATAAAAGTTGTTGGATATTGTTCCTATTATTCTTGAATTCATTTTGAAGTACTGTGCTGTATGTATGTAGGTAACTTGTGTATATGTAGGAGACACATATTACTTGACCTTGAAATTTCCGTCCTCGCGAGATAAAATATAATAATAATAGAAAGGAGAAGAGAGAGAGAGAGAGAGAGAGAGAGAGAGAGAGAGAGAGAGAGAGAGAGAGAGAGAGAGAGAGAGAGAGAGAGAGAAAAAAAAAAAAAGAAGCGAGAAGACCCACACACACAAAGTAAATTAGTCCAAACAGTCTCTCTTTTGCTAACAAATTGTGGCTCCAACGGAGCCGAGTATTGGTAGACGTCATCCAGTCCAGTCCAAGCAAGCATATAGCAGGCTGCTGCTGCTGCTTACTTGGAAGAGGTGTATTTGGTGACAGCCTTTGTGCCTTCAGACACTGCGTGTTTTGCTAGTTCACCGGGAAGCAAGAGACGAACGGCAGTCTGGATTTCCCTGCTGGTGATGGTGGAACGCTTGTTGTAGTGTGCTAAACGAGAAGCTTCGGCGGCGATGCGTTCAAAGATGTCGTTCACGAAAGAATTCATGATAGACATGGCCTTGGAAGACACGCCGGTGTCAGGGTGAACCTGCTTCAGCACCTTGTAGATGTAGATGGAGTAGCTCTCCTTCCTCCTGCGCTTCTTCTTCTTGTCTCCCTTGGCAATGGCCTTCTGGGCCTTGCCAGCTTTCTTGGCAGCTTTTCCTGATGCTTTGGGAGGCATGATGGTTTCGTATTCACTGTGGGAATGATAAATTTTGTCCGCAGTTGAAAATTTCTTATATGCGACAAACTTACTCAGGATCACGATCAGATGCCGTGAGACGCGCGCTGATTGGTCCAGCGGGGAGCTCGGTTTTCTTCCCTGATCTGGCTGCCAGTATAAATATTGAAAATGGGAGAAATTTTGGCGTCATTCAACTTGTAGATCGTGTAGCCTGCGCTGCTGCTACGCGTCACCCCCAGCAAACTATTACTACTACTACATTACCACCATGTCTGGACGTGGCAAGGGTGGAAAAGTGAAGGGAAAATCAAAGTCCCGCTCCAGTCGGGCTGGACTTCAGTTCCCCGTCGGCAGGATTCACCGTCTTCTGAGGAAGGGTAACTACGCTGAGCGCGTAGGCGCTGGAGCTCCAGTTTACCTTGCAGCAGTTATGGAATACCTAGCTGCTGAGGTCCTTGAGCTTGCCGGCAATGCTGCCCGTGACAACAAGAAAACTCGCATTATCCCGCGTCACCTTCAGCTGGCTATCCGCAACGACGAGGAACTGAACAAGCTCCTCTCGGGCGTGACCATTGCACAGGGCGGTGTGCTGCCCAACATCCAAGCAGTGCTCCTTCCCAAGAAGACTGAGAAGAAATAATCAAAGAACGAGGAGAAATAAAAGGAATCTCCACCATTCCTTTGACACACTACTAC
>JAXIVD010000218.1:206121-211121 GCA_036785275.1 Cancer borealis | reverse complement strand
TGACTAACCATCACCATTGTTGCAAGTCCCCAGGCCGGAGTCCAAGCCGGCTGCCCTGCTCAGCACTGACTGACCATCACCATTGTTGCAAGTCCCCAGGCCGGAGTCCAAGCCGGCTGCCCTGCTCAGCACTGACTAACCATCACCATTGTTGCAAGTCCCCAGGCCGGAGTCCAAGCCGGCTGCTGCCCTGCTCAGCACTGACTGACCATCACCATTGTTGCAAGTCCCCAGGCCGGAGTCCAAGCTGGCTGCCCTGCTCAGCACTGACTGACCATCACCATTGTTGCAAGTCCCCAGGCCGGAGTCCAAGCCGGCTGCCCTGTTCAGCACTGACTGACCATCACCATTGTTGCAAGTCCCGAGGCCGGAGTCCAAGCCGGCTGCTGCCCTGCTCAGCACTGACTAACCATCACCATTGTTGCAAGTCCCGAGGCCGGAGTCCAAGCCGGCTGCCCTGCTCAGCACTGACTGACCATCACCATTGTTGCAAGTCCCCAGGCCGGAGTCCAAGCCGGCTGCCCTGCTCAGCACTGACTGACCATCACCATTGTTGCAAGTCCCCAGGCCGGAGTCCAAGCCGGCTGCTGCCCTGCTCAGCACTGACTAACCATCACCATTGTTGCAAGTCCCCAGGCCGGAGTCCAAGCCGGCTGCCCTGCTCAGCACTGACTGACCATCACCATTGTTGCAAGTCCCGAGGCCGGAGTCCAAGCCGGCTGCCCTGCTCAGCACTGACTGACCATCACCATTGTTGCAAGTCCCGAGGCCGGAGTCCAAGCCGGCTGCCCTGCTCAGCACTGACTGACCATCACCATTGTTGCAAGTCCCGAGGCCGGAGTCCAAGCCGGCTGCCCTGCTCAGCACTGACTAACCATCACCATTGTTGCAAGTCCCCAGGCCGGAGTCCAAGCCGGCTGCCCTGCTCAGCACTGACTGACCATCACCATTGTTGCAAGTCCCGAGGCCGGAGTCCAAGCCGGCTGCCCTGCTCAGCACTGACTGACCATCACCATTGTTGCAAGTCCCGAGGCCGGAGTCCAAGCCGGCTGCCCTGCTCAGCACTGACTAACCATCACCATTGTTGCAAGTCCCCAGGCCGGAGTCCAAGCCGGCTGCCCTGCTCAGCACTGACTGACCATCACCATTGTTGCAAGTCCCGAGGCCGGAGTCCAAGCCGGCTGCCCTGCTCAGCACTGACTGACCATCACCATTGTTGCAAGTCCCGAGGCCGGAGTCCAAGCCGGCTGCCCTGCTCAGCACTGACTGACCATCACCATTGTTGCAAGTCCCGAGGCCGGAGTCCAAGCCGGCTGCCCTGTTCAGCACTGACTGACCATCACCATTGTTGCAAGTCCTGAGGCCGGAGTCCAAGCCGGCTGCTGCCCTGCTCAGCACTGACTGGGCTCGCTGCGGCTTACCGAGGGTTCCTGCAGGACCGGTTATAGTTAGGTTAGGTTAGGTTATGGTTATAGTTAGGTTAAGTTAGGTAAGGTTATTGTTAGGTTAGGTTAGGTTATAGTTAGGTTAGGTTAGGTTAGGTAAGGTTATGGTTAGGTTAGGTTAGGTTAGGTTAGGTTAGGTTAGGTTAGGTTAGGTTAGGTTAGGTTAGGTTAGGTTAGGTTAGGTAAGGTAAGGTAAGGTTATTGTTAGGTTAGGTAAGGTAAGGTTATGGTTAGGTAAGGTTATGGTTAGGTAAGGTTATAGTTAGGTTAGGTTAGGTAAGGTTATGGTTAGGTTAGATAAGGTTAATGTCCTAGTGGGGGGAACCAGAGGGGAATCTGGATGGCTGACTTATTATCCAAAATTATTCTTTTTTTTTTTAGTATATACAACTTCTAGAAAAAAATATTAGACGTACAGACATATGGTACAGGTGGACACTTGCTAAACACAGAGCCGGATTAAGGGGTGGGCCCAAGGAAGTAAACAATTTATTTTTAACCCCATAAGTGTTATTTTTTGGTATTTATATATATGTTGATGTTTAACTGATAAGTTTTTGATTTGTGGTAAGACTTTGTTTACATAATTTCACTCGTATGTTATGAGAGGAAGGTAGTGTCATAGACCTTATATCTGGATCTGCCCAATAGCACTGCCCAATAGCACCGCCCAATAGCACCGCCCAATAGCACTGCCCAATAGCACTGCCCAATAGCACCGCCCAATAGCACTGCTGGGGGTGCGTATGGGGGAGAGGTGTTTATAAGGGAAAGGGTGTGTGTGTGTGTGTGTGTGTGTGTGTGTGTGTGTGTGTGTGTGTGTGTGTGTGGAGGAGAGAGTTGTAAAAATTATGTTAAGAGATATATACACACACACACCCACAAAAAAAAAAAGCAGTCAGTTAAAATACAGTCACACACACACGTACACACTTAAATTACACACACACACACACACACACATACCAATATATACTCCAAAACACACTCCAACACATACTTAACCACACTCACACACACTTACACACACACACCTAACACCCACTAAACACACTCAAACTCACCCTACACCCAGGATGGTGAGCTGGGGGTTGGTCTCAGCATATCCTTTCTCCTTTGTGGTGACAGTGTGGTAGAAGGCAATGGTGGCTGTGGTAGACGAAGCCCCCATGTCAATAAACAGGATATATTGTGCCGTTCCGTTAATTTCCTTGCGGCGAAATATTCCATAATTGAGTGTAACGGCTGCATTGCTTGACATCAGTTATTCAGATTCCTCTTGTATGTAGTCAGATTCCTCTTGTAACTAGAATAATAATAATACATCAATAACAATAATAACTAATAATAATAATAATAACAATATATAATTTGACATTACGCTCCTATTCCACTTTTTAAATATTGAAACTACGTTAGCCTGTCTCCATAAGCTGGGTACCTCACCTGTGCTTACTGATTTATTAAGGATGTCCGTTAAATTCCCACTAACTATATCTCTCTCTCTAGCAAGAGGGAAAATTATCTCCAATACAATCAGAATCTTGTCTATCAATTTAAGGCTGAGAATCTGAACCAATTTGAGAACATTACCTTATGGATTCTATGCTTCCTCCCTCTCTTCCTCTTCCTTATACTGCTCATTCTACTTCTTCTCTTCCTTCTATTCCTCCTCCTCCTACTCTTATTCTTCTTCCTCCTCCTCTTCTCTTCTTCCTCTTTATCCTCCTCCTCCTCCTACCCGTCCGTCCGGCAAAATCTAAATAGTTATGTCTACCTTACCGCGTCTATATTCCATGAAAAAGATATTCTACTTGTGATCCCTAATAGTAAAAGTCCTCGGCATATTAATTATAACTTGTATAAATGACACGTATATTCATATAGGAACACGAGGCCACCAGCGCAGCCAGCGAGATGAACAGGATGTAATGCAACAGTTTCAATCATCATCATCATCATCATCATCATCATCCTCACACACTAGATAAAAGTTACTCATGAACCAAGATATTTTGACCAATAAACTTTCAAATTGAATGTTGTGTTATTCTCCTGAAGGGGGAAGTGAACCTGGTTTTATATATGGTATATTAATGTCGTCCTCTTCAATACTAGACCTAAATATAGAAATGTATGGAACTTTTAAATAAATAACTTTTTTTTTCCATACATGTTAAAATGAAATAAAATTTGACAAACTCACCTGAACTTAACTAATTGGAAAGGAATGTTAACTACATCCACAAACCATTTCCTACGATGAATAAAATACAATATTCCACTCTGCTTTGTCACATTTCATAATATTATATTATATTATATTATATTATATTATATTATACCTACAGGAGCTTAGTGCCAACATATAAAATATTATAGTTTGTTACCATGAAATGCTTATTTATTATAATTAAACAAAATATTACAAACCTCTAATCTTGTCACCGAGCAATACGGAGCGTGCAGTATTATCTTAGTGAACGCAGCCATACGCCCGCCCAGCTTTCTATTTATCTATGTTTAACTATAATACACTGTTCCCTGGGGCGCGTCACTGCTTACTTGAACTTCCAAAAGTCCCTCTCACTATATGACCTTCCTAAGGTAGTGTCATTTAATGTGTAGTCTACAGACCTATTACCTATCACCGGTAAAGATTCCTAACCTAACCTATTCGATATCTCCTTACCTACTGCAAATTCAACCTCAGAAACTTGTTAAGATCACCTCAAACAGTTATGCCGCTGAATTACTGAATGGATGCCGTATAAGGCGCCGACAAACTCTGTTTAACAGCGGCCCGAACAGTGATAAGGGTCACTGCCATATATTTTTATTTATGGGAGATTTGTTTTCTCCCCCTGAAAGCGGGTCACAAACCCCGTCTGAGATCAGGTACATCATTACTGTTTGGTGAACAGGGACCACACACTTATAACAGACTTGGTCCATATGTCTCCTACCCGGCGCAGGGATCGAGCCCACAACCTCTCGGGTCGATTAGGTTAGGTTAGCTACGGTTTAGTTCGGCTAGGCTTGGTTATATAAGATTTTTACCCAAAACTCAGGTACATGTCGTATCTATAAGCCAGCACTATGAGGATACAACATTTGTTAGGTTATGTTTAGATTAAGTTAGGTAATGTTATGTTAGGTTATGTTTGGTTCGGTACCGTACAATATTATTCCATTTGTGTATTTAACGCATTATTTTTCAACTAAGGTGGCGTCATTTCCCAAATTAAGGTGGAAATCAGTATATCTTACTCAAATAAGTAATATATTTAATCTCTCTGGGCTGCCATATCTCCTTTTTTTGGGTGTTTTTCAAGAGAATTCGGTTTGCAAGCTGAAATTCATCTCCCAAGACATATCCAAACCTTATTACCGCCGCAGGAAACCAGAAAAATTAGCAAAATACTAAACATATGTCCCGGTTATGTCACGGAATTTTGATGAAGTTTAATTTGTTATTTTCAGTTATTCTTGTTTATATCATTTGTTTGGGTATATTAATGTTATTTTAAGTGTGTTTGTATCACTATTGTTTTT